>VCCN01001394.1:374310-386014 GCA_006491835.1 Architeuthis dux | reverse complement strand
CAGTTTCCATTGAGTGACTAACCAGACTTGTCTTAATTCAATTTGATACCAATATATCCTGATCAGCCAAAACATTATGACCAGCAACATGTGGGGGCGAAGAATGACAGTCACTGTTTCATAACAGGTCAGAGTCAGAGGTATATAAGCAGGTAAGCTGCACTCAAGTCCAGGAGGTAGTCAGAAAACGGGCAGGTTTTTAGCCCTGGAGTTTAAGCATAAGATGGCTTCATGCTGATGTGTTTTTGTTCATTTTCCATTGTAACATTATGTTGAAGCAGAGAGAAATGCCTTTGTTGTGTATGTTTTACAATGAGACATTGCAATTTTCGGTATTGTCAATTTTTTGTTTGCATCAGAAAATTCTTTAGCCAGATCAGCCAACATTTTTTGTTATTGTAAATTCTTATACATAATCGCGATTCAATCTGGAATTATTTTGTTTGTTATTTTAACAAAACAAAACCCTCATTTTAATAACATTCCTTACTTTTCAATTTCTGCCAAATAAAACAATTCATTTTGTTTACCATTTGTCAATATAACCCTTATCCTAATTCCTGACCTAACAATTGCATAATTATATACACTGCACAATATTGTATATACACATTTAAACATATTCTATTAATCTATCTATAGGGCTAATATTGCTACAACACAAGGTTAGTTTTATTGTGGGTGCCCACATTCTCATATTGCTACAATTTTGCTGATAACTTTAATCAAAATGAATGAAGGAATGCATCACAGCACACAATACATCAATCCTTGTTGTGTATAGGGCTGCATAGTTGCAGGCCAGTCAATTACCCATGATTACCCAATGTCAATCGTCAAAAGCATCTTCAATGGGCATGCGAGCGTCGGAAGTGGACCTTGTATCAATGGAAGAAATTCACCTGGTCCGATGAGTCTCGGTTTCTCCTAAATAAGGTGGACAGCAGGGTACGTTTGCTTCGTATTCTAGGGAAGCTATGATACAGGGGTCCACTGTGGGAAAACAACAATCCAGTAAAGGCAGTCTCATGTCTTGGGCAACGTTCTGTTGTGAAACGATGGAACCTTTGCCAACTCAAAAAATATTTTCACTCTAGTTTGACTGCCAAAAAGTGCTAAAAAGATTTTTTTATGGTCAAAAATAGCCCCAAAATGGCTAAAATATTTAAGCGCAAACATGCTATTTTAGTGCTTTTTGCACTGCCAAAACAAGAAACGCACTGAATCTAGCAAAATGAATGGCAACACTGGTTCCTATCATTCGTGTGGAAAGTACTGCCTACTACGAGAACTTTGTTAGCTCAATCGGTAGAGCTGAACAAAATATTATCCATCATTTGATTTCATACTATCAGTGATTTAGGCCACTCGTTTAGCAGTTGTTCACACTGGTGCCCGACAAATATAGGTTCTCAACTAATAAATGTCTTTATAATTATCATATTCTGTCGGATATAAAATTATCCAACCTTTGATTTCATACTGTCAACATAGAGAATCGCATTATATTCATACCTAAATAGAGACGTGAGAGTGGAAAAGCCAGCAAAGTGTAGGATTAAAAGACTCCTGCCTACCCTGAGAACATTGTTAGCTCAGTTAGTAGAGCCGAATCTGCATATAATGGTTGCTTCCAAGGTGTGATCCCTGCACGGAACTTGTTTCTTTATTCACATTTACAATTCAGGCTGCACGTTTAGCAGTCATTCACACCGGCACCAGACAAAGAAAGGTTCTCAACTAACAAATGTTTATATAATTATCATATTCTGTCGGATATGAAATTATCCATCATTTAATTTCCTACTGTCAACATAGAGAACCACATTATATTTGTGCCTAAATACGAACGTGAGAGTGGAGAAGCCAGCAAAGTGTAAGATTAAAAGATGCCTGCCTACCATGAGAACTTTGTTAAGCTCAATCGGTAGAGCAGAACCTGTGTATAAAATTGCTTCCAAGGTGGATGCGGCTTTGATCACTGCACAGAGCTTGTTTCTTTATTCACATTTACGATTTAGGCCACTCATTTAGTAGTCGTTCACACCGGCACCGGACAAAGAAAGGTTCTCAGCTATAATTATCATATTCTGTCAGATATAAAATTATCCATCATTTGATTTCATATGTATGTATTTATATATGTATATTTATGCCTGCATGCAGATGAATAGGAAAATACAAATATGTGTGTGTGTGTGCATAATTATGCTCTCAATATTCCATGCGTGTGTGTACATAGAATGTTGTAAAGATATGTTTACCCTTTATTTCTTTACACTAGAATTTA
Organism: Architeuthis dux; assembly: GCA_006491835.1. Taxonomy (NCBI): domain Eukaryota; kingdom Metazoa; phylum Mollusca; class Cephalopoda; order Oegopsida; family Architeuthidae; genus Architeuthis; species Architeuthis dux. The sequence continues at coordinate 383,724 of VCCN01001394.1, read as the reverse complement.
ACCTTTTGGGGTTCTCTCTCTCTCTCTCTCTCTCTCTCTCTCTCTCTCTCTCTCTCTCTCTCTCTCTCTCTCTCTTTTCTCTCTCACATAGATAAACACTGATGGGCAAGAGGGCTAAACTCACAGCTATCCAGTGCCGAAGAAGAAACCATTGTTATCATCAGCCATTTTCGCAACGCAGGATCTTGCTAGACTTCACGGCTGCAACCGACCATTTGCTTTCACCCCCTTCCCTCTGCCGAACCAAACACCCACCCTTAACTTTTGAAGGTTGAAATCAACGTACACTAACTATTTATAAGTATTATTTGCCAGAGAAAATGACATCCGCAAATACCACTACTAATAAATAATAGTAATCAAGGCAATTTAGTAGCAACAGTGAATAATAATTATAATAAAAAATTGAGAATTAGGAAGAAAAGTGGGATTTAATAAACAATAAACTAGTTAAATAGTAGATTGTATGTCAATAGTAACAAATTGATGGAATAAAGTTAATGCAATTAGATTAGTAGCTACAATGTCAGTAAAACATTTTTGGAAGAGTTTGAGAGCTATCTGGTACCAAAGATGAAACTATTGTCATCATCAGGCATAGAGAGAGAGTGAGAGAAATGCATGGGCATATATATATATAGAGAGAGATTTTGGTATAAGCCAATGCAAACATATTCTTTCATTAAAATATTATAAGTTTTATGTCTATATTTACTTATATATTTTCCACCATCATCATCATCATCATTAGTGGTGTGGTATTATTGGTATGGCTTTTATTTTCATTCTTGTTCATTTGTTACTGTTATCATATATTATTTTCATTTGTTATTGTTGGATTATGATTTTGGTTTCCATTTAAATTTTCTTTATTAAACTGTAATTCATTCTCCCTTCACATAACAATTTCACCCCCAGCAACAACTGAAATTTGTGTATGTCAGATATAAAAATAGGAATTGCATGAAAACTAAAATATTAAATACAGTGAGTAAAACTCTATTAAAAACAGTGACCATATTAAAAACATATAAAGCAAAGGGGCAAAACTGAATTCACAACTAAATATCATCATTCTTCCCACACCAAAAAAAAGGATCTTTTGGAATTCCACATATTTATCCGATTCCCATGGCAAACCATCCTTAAATAAAATTTGGAGAGGTTGTTAGTTTTTGAATGAAACGTGTTTGTTGGGATTAATCTCGAGCCTGTGGGTTCAATAAACAAGAAAATGAACAGACTCTGTTCAAGATCCACAACATTGTTTATACAATTTTTGGAAACATTTGTTTCTGTAATAAAACTATTTGGTTCAAATTGAATAAAAAAAAAAAAAAGGTGTTAAGAGATTCAAAAAAGACTCTCTGAAAATGAACACTGTCTGGTTTTCTCGAACCTTGCTACATTTTTGATTTTCAAGAAGTGTGTATCTATTTGTGTTTCCTATAAGTTATAGCTCATAACTCTATTTGTAATGAAATACACTCTGGTTGTGTGCGTTGATGTGTCACACGTTTTGGGGCGTACGTGGCCAAAAGGCCATATCATATTACTGGGGCTAGAAAATAGGTTAAACGGCCGACAAAGTCAGAACAAAGAAAATACGTTTGACCAATCAGAGTGGTTTAAGGCTGGCCGTTATTTTTCAAAAGCAGCAGTTTAGAATCAGTTAGCATCTGACACCCAGGAGCGACGTGTCGAACCAGCAGAGGGCTTGGCTCCTCCGCCCATTAGGGGTGAGGGAGGAGAGAGGAGGAAGAAGCCTTGATTTTTTAACTACTACCATCACTAGTAGTGATTCAGCAAAGTGACCACTCGTTTAGAATTTTAACTGAAGCAGAATTTGATGCCTCAAAGTGATCTGTGAACTGGCCCGGAATCGAAGCTATCAACATATCAACCCATATTTTCAATTGAAATCAACAGATTTTGTCATCTTTCTCTCTCGCCACGTGGGCGAGCTTTGTCTCCAGTATAGATAAAATGTTATATTTCCCTCCACAGAATTATCAGCCCTGGAACAAGACGTCTACCTCTCTCCCATATCGGCAGAACATGTAGAATACAAGATGATTATTCTACATATGCTTACAATAAGAGGTGTTAAAAAAAAATGCTGTAGCTTCTTAAATTACAAACACCTTTTCTTACGTCACATTTTTATTTCGAGAATTGATTTAAAAAAAAGAATGTTACGAGTGTTACGTAAAAAAGAAAAAGAAATATTCCTCTTTCTTTGCCCACTCTCTCTATCCTTCCTTTCTTATGAATGCTATTAACCTATTCAAATTTGGTCTGAATGAAAAACCTTTTTGGCATTCATAGATCTGTTGACTTTTGTCGCAGTTAAAAATAGGGAGAGAGAAAACTAGAAAGCATTCAGAATGCATACCTCTGCCAATGCGATACACTAACTAAAAACTGAATGAAAATCAGTTCATATATAGCTATGATGTGTAAGTTTCAATTTTCCATATTTCGGACTATTGTTAAGTAAGTATTTTGAGTTATTCCCCTTAGGCAGGAGAGTGCTTATCAACTTCTGGTAAGGGGGTGCTGTTTTACGTTCTGGTGAATGAGCAGCCATATTAGTTTTAGGAGATCGGAGAAGACACACATTGTATGAATAAAGGATCTGTGTGAGTATGTCTTTTGTTGCATTTTTAATCTGTTACTATCTGTCATTATACCAACCTTACAGTCTTAATATATGAAAAATATCTCTCAATCAAAAAATAATTCTTGGATACACCCCAAAATTTAATCAATTGTTCCTTAGCTCATGGCCCACCCCAAAAATGTCATTGAAATTCATTGAGAACTTTTGGAGATATTGTATGGACAGACAGACATGAGTGAATGCATCTACCGCTTCCAACTTCGTTGAAAAATAGAATTCAGAAATGAAACTGACAATAGAAACAACTTGAAATAGAAATTTAAAAAACAACAAAAACAGGTCTGGTTAGTCACTCAATAGAAACCGTCAGGTGACCAACGTTTTTTGGCAGCATGCTGTGTTGGGGGTGATCAATTAAAACAATTAGGAAAAAAGTGTGATCAATGTTACTTCTCTTGTTTTTTGTAGGGCAGTGATCACTAAAAAAGTCTGAATTTTCAAAAAACAATGAATGCTGCCGGACACAAACGAAGGGACTGAATTAGCATAAACTTACATTTCAAATTGATCCACCAACTAGAAACCTATTGTGGGGTGATTTTTTTTCTAGACATAATAACAAGGAGTAAATATTTAAATTTTCAGCCCCCTAGCTCAATTGGTGTGGTCTGTACGCATGATACATATATAGCCAACGAGATCAGCTTAAAAACTGGAGAAACCTATGTTGATGCTGATAGTTTTGGTTGACGTGTTCTAACAGGAAAAAGTTAATTGCCAGAAATCTCCATCAATTACATGTCTGTAGCATTTTCAAATCTCACCCGCCCCAAAGTTGGGGTGGAGGGGTAGTGATTAAGTGTGGGGTGACTTCAATCTCTCCCTAAGAGCAGAATCTCTAATAAAGCCACTGATTACATCATAAGATAGTTGGATTGTCTCCAAGGGGATTTGTTTGTTTGGATTGTTCACAACTGCACGAGTAGCATACAATGAATAGATTTTATAATAAGCTCTTTTCAGTGTTAATTAATTTTCATTAATACTATGAACAGGTTTGGTTAGTCACTCAATAGAATGTGACCAATGCCTTTTGGCAGCATGCCATGTTGGAGGTGATCAATCAAAAAATTGAAAAAGGGGGTGATCATTGAATAAGTTACTTCTCTCACCTTTTGTTGGGTATTGGTCACTAATAGTGGGGCGGTATAGCTCAGAATATCATGACACTTGTTCAATTTGTGATGAAAGCAATAAATTTAGCAGATGTGTTGATAGATATCCTGGGAACAAAATTGGATATTGATACATCACAAATTCCCCCCCTGGTGGCAGTGGCAGATATTTTCCAGAATGGCCATCAGCGGTTGGTCAATCTTTCCACATACAATAATCTAGATACTATTAACCCTGAAAGCCAAATAAAGTACTCACTCACAAGTTTAAGGGTTAGATTTGATCTTCTGCCAGTCGTATGGCTCTTATAGCTCAAGTGGTAGAGCAGCTGGTATGGAAAACCAGGTTTTCCCAGGCAAAAGGGATGCAAGTTCGAGGCATACAGCACAGTAACTGTTTTATACATCCTGCAGTAACGGGCCTACAATATCCGTGGCACAGATACAGAAGATGAGCCTTTGGGGTTTGACAAATGGTGCTCACCGAGGGAAGAGAGCTGCCCTCAATTCCAGTACTGGGCAACAGTCATGGCATTGGAGCTGTGTTTACTGGTCTATGTGCGATCCACGCAAAAGTCCTCCTTCAGCATGCACCTTGATGCTCTGACAGAGGTTCTTTGTTCTAAGCCATACCAACTATGCCAGCTGGATCTCAGTTCATCTCCATGATATGACTGAACTACCAACAAGACACCCAGAAATTGCCAGAGAATTTAATGCTGGCAATTTCACCATTCAGAAGACCAACCGGGTCTTCTCGGCAATCCCCAGCAGAATAATGTTTGCATCAAGAATGGTGGTGGTGGGGAGGGGTCGTAGGTCTTACAGACAACCCTAATGCCCTCCGGCAATGGATGACAGCTGGCCATGAGATTGCAGCGCTGATTGAGGACTTTGAAGATGCACACCAGCTCATAGGAGGATGAGATGAGATGCAAGTGTGCAGAAAGCATTTAGGAAAAATGTCTGCTCTCTCATCAATGTAATGGAAGAATTGGGCAACCCATTCGAAGAGGAGAGCAAAGACCTACTTGTCCTTGACACAAAGAGATTGCAGATCCATCGGCAGTGGGGACTGTTAAGATTAGCCAACAACAGTTCCAAGCATTCACAAAGGAATGTCTTATGGAAAGAACAAAACCCATTGATGACACAATATACCACAACTGGTTGAAATGGTTTGTTGGTTGAATAACAAAAATGGTAAGTGCTGTAAGTTGCTTTGGTAGAGCACATTAAGAGAGCAGTCTACCAGGGTGGTCACATGGGGGAAGACACTGGTGCCAGACCCTGTGCTGCAATCACCAAGTGGCTGGGATGGATTAAGATAGAAGGAATGTATGAGTCCCACTGGACAACATTGCCACAAGCATCAAAATCCTGAAGTCGATCTCTTGTGGCTGCAAGAGTGGCTGCAGAAAGAGCTGCACTTCAGTGTACAGGCCTCTGCTTCTGTGAGAGAAAATGTGCCAGCTGACTGTAATATTACACAAACATTAAAGTGCCACGCTCTGGTCCATGGCAAGATGTCTTGCCATGATGAACAATTAACATGATCAAGATGTGTTCAAAGAATAGTTCAAATAGTATACCACAATTACACTGGTCTTTTCAACTAAATTAAGTAGCATAATTAATGGCTTCAGTACATTCACTGAACATTGTCACATGGCGTAAGTTAATACATAACTGTACTCACTTTTGCTACGGTTTAATAAAGTTATCACAGTAACATGTAGAGACAATCTCACCATTTTGTTGTTTTCTTTCATTTATTATTGCCTTACATAAACATATGTTTCACTTTAACTTGTATTTCACTGGTTTATTGTTTATTAAATCCCACTTGAATTCCTAATTTTAAAAAAACATTGATGCGACCTGTACATGCAATATATAGCCAGCCAACCAGACCAACTGAAGAAACCTATGTTGACAGATTTGGTTGAGAGTTTCTAATATTTGTTGTGCTGAAAACATGGAAACATCAGCTTCAGCCAAAATGTTCTATGCCACTAATTTTTCAGAATGGCTTCAATGGCCCAATATCCAGATTTCTTCTAAATATATTAAGCTATGTGTCTACCAGATTTGCCATTTTCATCACAAAATGAACAATAGGTTAGCTATGCTGCCCCACTATAAAAAAGTCTGAATTTTCAAAAAAAACAAGCGTGGAAAACTGTCGGACACAAGCTAAGGCACCAATTTATCAAAAACTTACATTGCAAATTGAACTCCACACTAATAACCTATTTAGGGAGGATTTAAAATAAACAATTTTTCTAAACATAATAAAGAAAATTTTTATTTTTATTTTCAGCCCTCTAGATCATTGGTGCAGCCTGTATGCGTGATACATACATACATAGATAGCCAAATTTAACAACACTGGAAAGCAAATGATAACACTCTCTCTAGTTTCCCTAATTCAGTATATACTTTCACACAAACATGTGAGGAGTCGGACAGCACACACTAGAGTCTTCTGCACTGGAAAAGAGCTTCTGAAGATGCCAAATGAAACTCGGCGAAATGCATCAAGGCTTATCTTAATGATAATAAATATGTTTGAGATGTAACACGCTTTTCTCAATCTTTCATTTCCACATTGTCAAATAACTTCTATTACACGTGTTTAAATATAGATATTTACATAGACATGCATTTTTGCATCAACATATAACTCTAAAAACCTAGATAAGTCCATATTTTCCAACAATCTTTCCTCATTTTGTTCAGATAAACAAAAACAAATATCCAAACAAACTCACAAGTGATCCGAAATGAGGAGTGAGTGAGAGAAAGAAAGAAAATGACTGTCTTTCCTTTGAAATTCAATTTCAACATAACAATAAAGGTATTAACAGGTCTGGTTAATCACTCAATAGAAACCGTCACGTGACCAATATCTTTTGGCAGCATGCAGTGTTGGGGGTGATCAAACAAAAATTTGGATAAAGGGGTGATCAATGAATAAGTTACTTTTCTTGCCTTTTGTTGGGCCATGATCACTAAAGAAGTCTGAATTTTCAACAAACAAGCATGAATGCTGCCGGATACAAACTAAGGGGCCAATTTAGCATAAACTTACATTGTAAATTGAACCCCCACTAAAATCCTATTTAGAGGTGGGAGGATTTTCAAAAAAACAAAATAAACGTTTTTTCTAGACATAATAAGGAGTAGATTTTCAGACCTCTAGGTCCATTGGTGTAGCCTTTACACATGAAACAAACATAGCCAATTTAGCATGAACTTACATCCCCCCCCCAAAAAAAACCTATTATGGGGGATTTTAAAAAAAACTGTTTTTTCTAGGAGTAAATGTTTAAATTTTCAGCCTTCTAGCTCCATTGGTACAGCCTGTACATGCAATACATACATAACAAATCAGCCAGACTGATATGAAAACTGAAGAAACCTATGTTAACAGTTTTGGTGATAGTTTCTAAAAGTCACTAGCTGGAAAGAGAGGTACACAAATGGAAAAATGATTCTGCTGCTCATATAGCATTGGACAAGGACCATGATTGAGGACGTCTCCCCGAGGCTAAGACCCACTTAAAAACTGAAGAAACCTATGTTGATAGTTTTGGTTGATGGTTTCTAATACTTTTAAAAGTATTTCTTCACCTGATTACATAGATGTCACTGAAGTATATCATTAGACTTCAAAAACAATTATTGCGTAAAATTATTTTGTATTTTTTAATCCCGCTTAAACATGATAACGTAAATGTTTGCCTGACAAGCTGTGTGTAACAATACGGCTATGTTTATATACTAGAAAGCACTCAGAGAGTGCATACCTCGGCTAACACCATTGTCACTATAAATTGAATGAAAAACAGTTCACAAATAGTTACGATGCGGGGGAAGTAACTGTAAAAACTTCCTGGATCCACCCCAGATTTAATCAATTCTTTCTTAGTCCTTGAGAACTTTTAGAGATATTGGGTGGTGTGGACATACAGTTACGATGCAGGGGAGGTATAGCATGCACCTGCTCCAAAATGTAACGACCTCTTCTGTAGCCCATTTTGCCCATCTTTTAAAAAAATTATCATTGAAATTAATTGAGAAGTTTTGGAGATATTGTGCAGACAGTCGGAAAGACACATATATCTCTCCAACTTCATTGGCCGTAAGGAGTAAGATGCCCCAAAGAGGAGCCACCTGTTCTTTCATCAAAGTCACAAGACTCTATTAAAAAAAAAAACTATACATAAATTGTTTATTCAAAAAGAAACCTAATTCGGCACTAAATGACCCACCAAGGGTCATTGTGCCATTAAACAAAACAATCAATCAATCAATCAATCAACCAATCAACTTCATTAGAGGTAATGATATCCTTGTAAGTTATTGCTTTTAAATATTTAAGGAAAAAATATCAAAGAAAAGGCATGAATCCACCTCTCCCATCACTAGATATTTTGACAAAATGTCTTGTCATTAGCATGCCACAATGGTTGACAAAGAAGAGAGTGGTGAGTATGCACTTTAGCAAACCATACTCCCATAACTAACAACCTAGACAGTAGTAACTGACCTGTTCTATAACTTGTTTAAAGGGGACATTAGACTTTGCAGGGAAGACACATTTAGCTACCTGGGATAGTTTATTGACCAATATGAAAGGTATTCTTTACAGCAGCCATCAATTTTTGTAAACACCAAGCCTGAGTTTTAATATTGTAAATCTGTAAATGTTGTGACTTAGTTGTTCAAGATGATCTATGACAAAAATGATAGATCATTATAATGTATTTTAATGAGATTTGTTATGAATGGTTGTGCGAAAAGGCAAGAATACAGGTGATGGATGGCAATTGTAATAATAACCTCTCCTGTATATCTGTAGCTTCATTTAAGCTTTTATCGATGAATTTTGTTTTTTAAATAATCAATTATTTGCATATCTGTATCCTCATGGAATTGATCACCATGTTTCAGTGGGAGAGTGCTCTTCTCCAGTTTGGTAGGTCGTGGGTTCAATCCATGGCCGAGTCATACCAAAGACTTTCAAAATGGCACTCAATGCCTCTCTGCTAAGCACTCAGCATAAAGAGTAGGGTTGAGGAAGCCTGGAGAGGAATGGGCTATGTCAGGCTGTCTTGCCCAAGACACACCCGCAAAAGCATAGGTGCCACTACGACACAGTACAGGGGGACTGAAAACCGTGTACTGAATTACAGGATTATGAAGTATGGACTATTCTCACAAACTCTACTTAACAAAGGATGGAAGTAACAAAAAAGAAACATACTTATAGCTCCAAGAGTTGTTCAGACTACCATATATGCCAGACGATAAGAAGAAATGTATTTGGAGGACTACCACCCACTGCAACTCATCCTAACCATATAACTCTCTTCATTGAGCTTCAGTAGCTGGCCTCCTAGTCATAATACTGGTGCATTGGATGCAGTGGTGGACCTACATTTTGGGGGTCCTGAAGCTTGTAGTGTTGTAGGGGCCCTTTCACAACCAGCATCAATAGAGCAACATCCAACAAGGTCCGAAGGTCCTTGTTGGATGTTAACATTTGTACAAAAGGTGGATTGTTTGCATTTTATTAGGTCTACAGTATGGTATCAAGACTCAGAGTCA
>VCCN01001394.1:349207-362430 GCA_006491835.1 Architeuthis dux | reverse complement strand
AACCTTTGGCTCCATCTGTTGTCCTTCCTTCTTGCTAAGTGTTTAGCCCATCTCCATTTATGTCACTTAATTATTTGTATGATATCCTTCCCCTTGGTCCGCTCTCATGTATAAACTTTCACACCTATGTTTATGTTTGTTTGACTGAATGTCTTTTTGCTGAATGTGTTTTGGGGTACGTGCGGCTGCTTTTCAAGATTTCTGAATGTCTATGCGGATGATTTTCTTCTCCACCCATAACTGCCTGTATTCATTTAATCAGTGTCAGTGAGTTTGCTTGCATGTGTTTCACTGTTCTTTTTCTCAATTCCAATTGGCTGTTAAATGCAGTGGACATTGATTAATCAGTAAATCTTGGAAATCTTCTTGTTTATACTCAGTTGTGTAGGAAGTGAGGGAATGCAGAGCTGCCTGATCCTGTGTGTGGAGGGGGTGTGGCACACTTCATGCACCTCAGAGAAAAATGTCATATGTAATCATTTTCAGAGACGTTTTGAGGCCATATTGGATGAATATTTTGATATAAACTGGCTAATTCTTCCCAGTGAATAGTTCACGTGGAGAATTTTAGTAGTATATAGATAGTGAAGGAATGCCATACCCACTCCCCCAAAAGTAAGAAAACACTGTTCTCACATCACTGCAACACTGTTTATAGTTATAAAATCAATTATAATGCCTGCATTTACATAAACGAGAAACATGTTGATATCTTGTCTGTAACTTTGAGAAGAGTCATTAAGATGCCAACTTTTGGGGGGGACAATTTAACCTCTTCTTCTCATCTGAAGGGGGCCGTAGAATGATTTGGGTGAAACGTTTAGCTATATCTAAGATGAGAAAAAGAGTTTAAATTGTCCCCCAAAAAGTTGGTATATTGATATTTCTTCATAAGTTTTTAATTATCTACAATTTGAGGATTTTCAATTCCTTTTCCTCTTCTTTGGTATTTCCTGATACCAAATATTCTCATGTATTGACAAAATTGAAATCCTACTTTATATTCTCGTTTTTCCTGGATTGGTTTTCAACAGGGTCGGGCAAAGCTGGTAATAGGCCCAGGCCAGATGGGAAATGTCAGCCACCCTTTCAAACAGCTCATTAAGTATTTTTGTAATCTGTACTAAATATATATGATTTATGTATACTAGTTTATGTAGTGTATATGACGTACTTACAAGTAATAGAACAGAATAAAAATGAACTAGAACGATTTTCCCCCTTGCTATGTGTCTGGAGTAGGCCCCCTCAAAATCGTAGGCCCATGCCAACTGGCCCACCTGACCCCACCACTGATCAGGCCTGGTTTTCAAATGAAAATAAACTTCTTAAGTGTTACAATTACTTCATCCAATAATAATAATGAAGATAAACTTATCAACAAAAAATTTAAAGAAATGCTTAAATCCTTTAAGTTAACTTTTGACCCCACTTTTTTTAATAAGAGGACTTATTGTTTTAGATTTGTATCTTTACATCAGAGCTATCTGATTGGGGATCAAGTGACAGCAAATCTCAAATCTCTGTCATTATTGTTGGAAATCTGATACTTTGTTAATATTTCAGAATAGATATCTATAACTATAACGTTATGTCGGGGGGGGGGGGGTAAGCTAGTGCGGAGCCTGTAGCATATGTTATAAAGGGGCCTTACATTTTTATAAGTATACAATGTTTTTTTACCTGCTTAGTAAACTAATTATCTTTTTCATTTGCTATACAGACAGATAATACAATAAATATGTCTGACATTTCAGTAATAGTATTACTTTGTTTTCGTTTTGATTTTTGTGCAGTGGCTATGACTTCAGTTTCAAATACCTTTGTATATGTATCACATAGATACCACACTCTCATTAATTACTGTGTTAAAATAATAATCCCAATTTAATGTGATAATTGGCTAAAATTGCTAACCTCAAACACCCAGTCGTTTATAAAAGTTGAAGGCAGTATAGTACTATAGTAATAAAGCGAGTACAGTATCACTGAATCGGAATTGATAGCTTGCAAGCATTTAGAGCGGGGCCCTTGAAAATGCGGGGACTGTATCATATGCTACTTTTGCTACGTAGTTAATCCAACACTGCGTTCTGTGCATTCAACAAGTGTAAAACTGACGACTGACTCACAAGTGAGGAGTTTTTTAACATTTTTCTTTTCTTATTTTTTAATAAATTTATATTTATAACACTACGCAACATATTTTTACTTTTCTTTTGTTCCTGGGTAATAAGTGTTATTTTTTGATTCTGTATCTCTAAAAAGTATAGAAAATGTCAATTATTCCCTTAAAATGTAGCTTTTGCGACCAGGACAGTGATAATTTGAAATCTACTTGGACAGTGGGCGAATTTGCACATTTTTAATCACAGAAAGTAAGAAAAACAATTACATATTAATATCATTATCCTGGCCACAAAACCAAAGTTTGAAGGGAATAATAGCCATTTTCTATACTTTTTAAACATAAAGAATTAGAAGATAACAATCACTACCCATAAACAAAAATCACTTTCATGGTGTAAGCTTCCCTCCAATGAAAATTCAAATGAATCCTCTGACCTATCCTGTACCACTTGAGCTGACCCCACTAGCTCTTGATATTGTTTTGAACAAGTCCAAATAGAAAGGCATTTAAAATGTCTTAACAAAATTTGGTTCAATGGGAATTTTAGTTTAAAGCAGTGGTTTTGAAACTGTGGTCTGTGGACCCCAGGGGCATCTAACAAATAATGCTTGGGGGTCTGCAGCAGTGTTTCCTCTAAAGCTGACATTGCAAATCTTGTGACAGAGAAACAATATCATCCATCGCACAGATATCGAAAAACATACTTCTTGTACACTGACCTGTACCAGACAAAATATTTTTGCACTAGTTTGACTGCCAAAAAGCGCCCAAAAAGCACTAAAAAAAAGTGCTAAAAAGCACTAAATCATTTAAAATAGACAAAAATGGCCAAAAACCACCAAAACATGCAAAAAATGGTCAAAAATAGACAGAAAATGGCCAAAAAACGGCCAAAATTAGGCGAAAATGCACTAATTTGGTGTTTTTTTTGCACTGCCAAAACAAGAAATGCACTAAATCTAGCACGAAACTCACTAAATTGGCAATACTGGTACCAGATATTAGGATTCAAATAAATCTTATCCACTTAGAATAATTATGTCAAAAATTGTTTATTATTGTAGTTCATTGATTACAGTCAAAAAACTAAATGCTAAAAATAGGGGTCTGCCAGAATATTTCCTTTATTGAAGGGGTCCTTGAGTTTTCAAAGTTTTGAAACCACTGGTTTAAAGGATTACCTTTAACTAAAATAGAAATGCCATTTCTTCTTTCAATCACGGCTACCCATAACACTGGTTTAAATACTGCTGCTGGGTTTAGGTTATTCATGTGTTCAGACATTTATATGCATCTATGTATCTATTTATGTATCCGGACTTCACCCAGCCCTAACCATTCAGAGTAGAAACTTGGAATTGTGCACACCCACTCCCCTCAATGAGTAGGGAAAATGTTTTTTTTGTTTTTTGAAAATTCACCCCTAAAATAGGTTTTTATTGAGGGATTCAATTTACAATATAAGTTTATGCCAAATTGATCCCTTAGTTTGTGTCCAGCAGCATTCTCACTTGTTTTTTGAAAATTTGGACTTTTTAGTGATCACTGCTCACCACCCATTTAATTTACAAGGTAAAAAGAAGCATATATAGGTGACGGTGATTCATAATTTCCCTGGGAATTCTAGGTATTATTATTACTAATCAAGTGACAGTAAGTCTCCTCAAATCTCCAGCACCTTACTCACTATTATTATTTGTACTTGTTGAGTTTTCACATGAGTATAGACTGGTGGCTTCCACTGGAGATCAAGTGGCAGCAAAGTGTCCTCAATACTCCAGGACTCTCCTCAGTATTCTTACTGATTTCAGTACTGCTGTCCTCTGGATGGTCTTGATACTTCCTCAGATTTCCAGTTATTTCAGACTCTTTGCTAGGCTCTCAAAGACTGTTCCCAGGGAGCCGAACACAATGGACTACTGTCACCTTCATGTTCCATCATGTTTTCAGACATGACTCATTACAGGTGCCACCCGTTATAATGTGGGTATGAGGGTTCAAGAAAGCCTAAAGCGTTATAACCAAGCCATAATATCTAGTTGCCAATTTAGCTATTTTTTAGCTAGAATCTAGTTCACAAATAGCTAGACCTAGCTGTTTTGGAGCTAGATCTAGCTATTTTAGGGCTAGATTAATATTTTGGAGTCAAACATCCACCCGTGTTATATCTCAAACTGCACTATAACGAACTGCATTATAATGAAGGGGGCCTTTATTACTGTTGTTGTTGTTGATGATGGTGATGGTGATGATGGTCTTGTTATTTTACTGTTTTTACTTCAAAGCTTTTGATACATTTTCAATAAATATTGTCTGCGCTTGATAACATTTCAAGCCTCTTGCACACTGTTTCTCAGACTTCTTCTGGTTACCCCCCCACACACACACACACCTTTTAGAGCATATATTTCATTAGCGCCCCACCACCCCATAAAGTCGGTCGAAAGTGACACATTGAAAATTAAAATTTAAAAAATAATTTTTTTTAATTTAATCATTAACCAAAACTATAATTGTACAAAAGTATTTGATTAATTAATAGAAAGATAATTAATGTGAAGGATGGGCCTGACGTGATAAGATTAATTTTTTTGTCTTCCAAATCCCTCCCCGCCTACCACTCCTTGCCTTCCAGTGTCCCTAAGGGGGCATAGCATCCACTTTGGGAATAACTGTTCTAGCATATAGTGAAGGAGTTCTTCAACTAGGTATATTATTTTGTAACTTGTTAAAAAAATGTGTAAATAGAGCAAGCCAGATCAATGTCTGATCTTATGGTGTATATTTCTATTTTTCTAGGTGTCCAGAAAACTGTTTGCTCACAATATTTTGGATTCTAATGATTATATTATCATTTCTATTTACACTAGTTTTAGCTGGTGAGTTTTGCTGAAGACAAAGTGACAACAAGTGCCTTCACGGTTCTTGTACTCGATATCTTTGCTGAGTGTAGTTTCTATAGTTTTGTGTCCTGAAGAGAAATTTCCAAACATTTATTAGAGCTCTTAAACATTTCTTATTATTATTTTACATTTGCATCTTCACCTCAGAATTACCTGGTGTTTGTCATTGGGGAGCAAGTGACAGCAAATCTCAAATCTCTGTCATTCTTCTGTCAGTCTGGATAGTCTCAATTCTTGCTCAGATCTCCAATTCGTCCAATCTCTTCACTATTCTTTGGGAGAGTTCCCAGTATTCCAGTTATTATGAGCACCACCCTCATTTTCAGGGTCACACAGCTTCTTCTGTTCTTGAGCAAGATCTTGGTATTTCTCCATTTTTCCACTTACCTTTATGTTCACCCTGTGGTCCAATGGAACAACTACACTAAACGCCCTGCCATTCCCTGCCACTTTTTTATACTACTACTTCTCAAACATAAACAAACTCCCCGCCATTCCCTGCCACATCTTAATACTACCAGTTCACAAACATAGACAAACTCCCTGCCATTCTCTGCCACTTCTTAATACTACCAGTTCACAAACATAGAGAAACTCCCTGCCATTCCCTGCCACTTCTTAATACTACTAGTTCTCAAACATAAACAAACTCCCTGCCATTTCTTGTCACATCTTTCATTAACGTTTGAGAACTAGTAGTATTAAGAAGTGGCAGAGATAGTTTTTGCATTGAAATATTCCATTAACATGGAGCAGAGATAGTTTTTGCATATTTCATTAATATGTGGCAGGCAATGGCGGGGAGTAGCAGGAATAAAAGGTACTGCCACAACTACACACCACAATTTGATAGAATCACTTAGAAGGTCTGTCCGGAAAGTATCCAGCTATTTTGAATATCTCGACAACCACTCACGGCAACTCGCGGCCTTGATGTAACTTGGCAACAACTAATCAGAGAGGACCTGACTTATTGTCGCCTTCTGACCATCATTCTACAGTCGTTAGGAAACAGTGCAGATAGGAAATAAAGAATAAGCCTCCGGCATCATTCACAATCACTTTTCTTCAGGAAGCCGGCCTGTCTGGGCCAGCTGCCTCAGGCAATGAAGACCACCAGTTAGAGAAGCTACTTGACACATCACCATCTTTGTTTACATACTCTAGTAGAATTTGGAGTAATTAGGAACCATCAACCAAAACTATCTATCTATCTATCTATCTATCTATCTATCTATCTATCTATCTATCTATCTATCTAAGTATGTATGTATCTATCTATCTAGCTAGCTAGTTATGTATCTATCTATCTATCTATCTATCTATATGTACAGCCAAATTGCATTGGATACAACAGTACTTGTAAGATCACTGTCAACCAAAACTGTCACCAAAACTGTTTCTTCAGTTTTCAAGTTGGTCCAGCTGGCTGGTTATGTATGTATCACGTATACAGGCTTCACCAAGGGATCTAGAGGGCTGAAAATTTAAACATTTACTCCTTATTATGTCAAGAAAAAACGTTTTTTAAATTTACCCCCATAGTAGGTTTTTAGTAGAGGGTTCAATTTTTAATGTAAGTTTATGCTAAATTGGTCCCTTAGTTTGTGTCCGGCAGCATTCACGCTTGTTCTTTGAAAATTCAGACATCATAAAAGGTGAGAGTAACTTATTCATTGATCTCTCATTTTTCCAATATTTTAATTGATCACCCCCAACATGGCATCTTGCCAAAAGACGTTGGTCACGTGACGGTTTCTATTGAGTGACTAACGAGACCTGTATTATTAGAATTTATTAGATGAAGCAATGTCAATTATTATTAATTTATGGCTAGTATTCCTTTCATAAGAAATAAGAGGTTCTGTAACCTGTAGTCTTAGTGATCTAATCAATAAAGCAGTTGCCCTGGACAAGTAGACTTCTTGTGGAAAAGGGATGTGGGTTCAAATCTTGCCAAAAAATGATTTTTTTTGGTGTGATTATACATAAGCGCATGCGCACCATTGTTCTTCTATGTATTTTTATTTATTTATTTATTCTTATTCTGCTCATTTTTCTCCAGCTTCTCCATGTACAGTTTTCGAGATATCAACGCCATTCCAACACTTAATGTTGTGTATTGCACTTACATACAGTTTTGAAAAAAGTTGGTTTTAGGAGGGGGGATTCTATCAACAATGTATACCGAACCCTTACTTTCCACAATTCATATGGAAGTACAGTTTCGAAATATTCACTTACTTCCCTTGCAAGTTAAAGCGTCCCATCTCTTAACAGACAACTCCCAATGGAGTGTGGAGCCCAGTGACGAAGACCCCGTTTCTGTTGCATGCGTCAGCTTAGTGATCCTTGTAAGTTTCAAGTCTGGTCTTGGTTTGTTTCAAGGGGGCATTGAGGTGACTTTAGGCGGGAGGGTTCAACAATGTAACTATAATTCTAAACCAATTTTTAGTAAAAATGCTGATATGCTATAGACAAAAAACTGATGCGATTTTTGGAATTAGCACAAAAAATAGTTTAAAAACAGGTATCAGAATGAAAAAAAACTTCACAAGATTATATATTAGAGGGTAGAAACGCCCAGCTTTTTAGCACTCTGTCTAAAAGCTGGATGATAACACAAGCCTACAAAATTGTGATCTAAAAAACATTATTTTATATATAAATCATTATCTAATGGATGTAAGCCATGTTTGATATTGTTGTTTTAAGTAAACGTACATGTAATTTGAGAAAATGCCTTTAAATAATGACAAAATTACCAATTTTTAGTAAAAATGCTGATATGCAATAGAAAAAAAACTGATGCGATTTTTGAAATTAGCACCAAAAAATAGTTTAAAAACAGGTATCAGAATGAAAACAACAGTTAGGTCATAAAATTTTGTAGGCCTGTGTTATCGTCCAGCTTGAAGACAGAGTGCTCAAAAGCTGGGCGTTTGTAGCCTCTAATATATAATCTTGTGAAGTCAATTTATTTATTCTTTTACTGTTTTCATTGATTCAAGCAGTCAATATTGACTTAAACTATTGATTATGCTGAGCAATTTAGACCTCGGGCAAATTATTCTTGCTTCACCTCAACTGCAGTCTGTATATCATCATTCTTATAAAATTCTCACAACGAAGACGCGAAGATGACTAAAAGGGAGGATTTTTATAAAATGCTTTTTATTAATCTTGTTTTTAGCTAAATATTGAGACAAACACTTGATATATAAACAAATCTTTTCATCCTAGGTCCATTTCTACAGTCGGATTAGATTTATAATAACATTTTTAAAAAACAGGTCTGGTTAGTCACTCAATAGAAACCATCACATCTTTTGGCTGTCTGCTGTGTTAGGAGTAATCAATTAAAAAAATTGGAAAAAAGGGGTGATCAATGAATAAGTTACTTCTCTAGCCTTTTCTCGGGCAGTGATCACTAAAAAAAGTCTGAATTTTTTAAAAAAACAAGCATGAATGTTGTCAGACACAAACTAAGGGAACAATTTACCATAAACATACATTGTAAATTGAAGCCCTCACTAAAAACCTATTTTATGGAGGGGATTTTTTTTAAAAAGTTTTTTCTAGACATAATAATTCAAATTTTCAGACCTCTAGCTCCGTTGTTGTGGCCTGTACACACAACACATACATACATAACCAGTCAGCCATCCAGACCCACTTAAAGAAACCTATGTTGATGTTGCCAGTTTTGGTTGACAGTTTCTAATATTTCAAATGATTGCTTTAATCCAATGATATACTTGAGTTCTTTTCAAGATATTTGAACCTCAAACCTTTTGTATTTTCATGTTGTGTTTTCATAAAATTCACAACAATTTAAAGAGAGACATTGTGATTGGTCCCTTAACCAAGATTGGTGGGGGGGGATGCTGCACTAATGAACACACCAACTCTCTCCATGCGTTTGGCAATTTGTTCATCTCATAGCAGCGTGTCTTGGACCAATACAGCCTGGTGGAGCCCATCCCCCTCCAGGCCGTTTAAAGAGAGACACGATACCAATCCTGCAATACCTTTGCTTTCAAGTAAAAACATTATCATTTATGATTAATGAAAGTCTTCTGCTCATATTTTGTAAAACGCCTATATATTTGGTAAATTTGTAGTTTATAGACAAATATAATCTGGATAGTGGGTTTATTTTCTGGGATCTTTGACTCTTAGAAAATGCCTTCCTAACCCATCATTTGTTTTTGTCCTTTCTGGGAGGATTTTATTGTGTTTTCCCTTCTATGTCAGCACCACCAGCAAATCCCACACAATTCATTTGGTCTCTACCTGTACGGAGGGTTAGAATCAATAGCTTCGAATCATTGTTTTCAATTCTATATCTTCTGCTCCTTCAAGAAATGTCAAGAAATAAAAAATGTCATTTTTTGACTACTCTTTACCTTTATATTGAATTTTATTAGTTGCTTTTTATTGCAACGTTTGCTTATATCACAAAATTTAAATAATAATGATTTATAATACTTCATCTTACAAAAATAAAAATGGAGAAGTATATTAAATACTGTAACTACCAGAAATGTAAAACTATCAGAAAGAAGATTAGGTTTAACAGTGATATTTCGAGCTTCTGCTCAGTGGCATAATTGGTAAAGCAGACTGGACTAAACGGTGCTTCCCCTGGCTAGGGAATGTGGATTTGAGTGCCACCCGAGGCTTATCCTTTATTTTCTGATCAACGTTATTTGCTCACTGCCAGAGGGTAATCGGTCTGTGCAAATGTTGTGATAAAAAGCAACTAATAAAATTTAAAATGACTGTAAAAAGTAGTAAAAAAATTTAAATAATAAAAAATGAAAGATAAGAACAAAAAGAGGGAAGGAAATGAAAAACATTTGATACAATCTGAAGGACATCTGTGGAATCAAATATCACCAGTGGGCAGCAGAGGCAGCCGACAGGAAAACATGTTGCTACAAGGTCTACAAAACAACCTCCTTTGCCGAAGCAAACCGCAGACCAAGGGCAAAAGCAAAAGGGCAGCACTGCAAGGCAGTAGCTTCCTCTAGCTGCCTGACCTTCTCCTGCAACCATTGTGAAAAGGCCTGCTTCTCCTGCATGAGTCTCACTGGCCACCTGCAGACCTGAAATAGACGTGGGAAACACTCCTCGATCTTTGATTGTGAGGCCAAGCCATGAAACGTGAAAACTCAGTAAATTACAAAATAATGGGACAGGAATGATTTTCCTTAAGGGTGACTGGACAAGACTGTTAGCCATCACATTGTGCAAAGAAAAGATAAACTTCACAAATGGGTACTTGGATGAGAAATTAATTGCCTTTTCCCCCCTCTCACAAGCTCACTATCTTTCTTCCTCCCTCTTTCTTTTTCCATCCTTCTCTTTTCCTTTGTTGCCTTTTACCTTCTCTTTCTTCAGTTTTCAAGTTGGCTGTGTATATATCATGCGTACAGTCTGCACCAATGGAACTATAGGGCTGAAAATTTCAACATTTACTCCTTATTATGTCTAGAAAAAAATTGTTTTTGTTTTTTTTAAATCCCCCCGCCCCCAATAGGTTTTTAGTGGGCGGTTCAGTTTTCAATGTAAGTTTATGATAAATTGATCCCTTAGTTTGTACCCGGTTTTTTTTGTTGAAAATTCAGACTTTTTAGTGATCCAACAAAAGGTGAGAGAAGTAACTGATTCATTGATCACCCCCAACACAGCATGCTGCCAAAAGATGTTGGTAACATGACAGCTTCATTCCCTTTTCTTTCTCATTTTCTTCCTTCCTTTAAACATAATCAATGACTCCTCTTTTTCTCTCTCTCTCTCTTCCTTATTGTCTCTCTTTTTCTCTCTCTCTTCATTATTGTCTCTCTTTTTCTGTCTTTCAGCCTTATTGTCTCTCTTATTGTCTTCATTTCATTTCATTTCTGGTCATTTCATTTCATTTCAATTCTGGTCATTTCATTTCTGGTCATTTCATTTCATTTCATTTCTGGTCATTTCATCACCAGTAAATTAGTCGCCGGTCAATTCATCATGATGTCAATTTGTCAATTCTACAGACTCCAAAGAATGTTCAAAATTCAAAGCTAAAACTAAAGTTTAATAAATTAGATATTGAAATATTGAAATTTAAAATTGAAACTGATTTTAAGAAATTAAAATTAAATAAAAGCTAAAACTAAAGTTTAGAGTTCGATATATTAAAATTTAAGATTTTGTGCAACTGGTTTTAAGAAATTAATTTTTCTCATATTTTTCTATCGCATTTTCAATACGCTGGTTCATATCATTTCTCTTTTGGCATGGTTTCTTCTCTCAGAATAAATTTGTAAGGTTTTTATAATGACAGATATTAACAGATTAAAAATGCAAACAGAAGACGTACTCACAGATCCTTTATTCATACAATGACCACGTGTGTCTCCGCCGATCTCCTAATAACAATATGGCTGCTCATTCACCAGAATGTAAAACAGCACCCCCTTACCGGAATTTGATAAGCACTCTCCTGCCTAAGGGAAATACTTAACAAAACTTTTGCAATCTAACATTTTCAAACCTTTCTTTACATTTTAATGCATCAATTAGGTTCCAAATATGGTGAATTGGTAGGCTTGCAGGTTGCCAATGTTGATGGGTAGGATTATAGAATAAATATAACGTTTGGGGTCTTAAATTCAGATATGCTTAATTGGTAGACGATCATTTGTCCAATGAGTGTTGTTCAAACCAACAAATGTAAACAATTTATAGCAGACACCGGAGATAAACTGTTCTAATAGCAATTTACCCCCAGACAAATTGATCGGTGACTGATTTACTAGTGATTATTTTATTGGTGACTAATTGACCTAGCATCCTTTCTCCCTTATCCTATTTCTCATTCTATAAGTGTTTCTGTATCCAGGGCCGTCTTAAGAATATTTGTGGCCCCCAGGGAAAAGCAAAGCAAGGGGTCGCCGCCCCCCCCAATCCCTTGGCCCCAACATATTAAAATTAAGTTTTACAAATGGGAAATTTGCGGCATTTCATTGCAGGAAATTTAGGTTCAGAGAAGGTTCTTCTCTATCTCTGCTATTTAATAATGTGAACCGTAGCTTTTATTTTTCAAATTGAATTTCGGGGCCCCTAAAATCGTGGGGGCCCCGGGTAACTGCCCAGTGTGCCCATGCGATAAGACGGCACAGTCTGTATCTCTTTTACTCTGTTCCCCTCTTTATCTCTCTCTTATGTCCTACCTACATAGGTTTCTTCAGTTGTCAAGTTGGTCTGGCTGGCTGGCTATGTATGTATGTATGTATGTATGTATGTACCAATGGAGCTAGAAGGTTGAAAACTGTCTGTGTCTCTCTTACTCTATTCCTCTTTTTATCTCTCTCTTATGCACTACCTTTTATTAGAAACTGTCAACCAAAACTGTCACGATAGGTTTCTTCAGTTTTCGAGTTGGTCTGGCTGCCTGTCTATGTATGTATGTATGTATGTATGTATGTATGTTGTGTACAGGCCACACTAATGGAGGTAGAGAGCTGAAAATTTAAACATTTATTCCTTATTATGTCTAGAAAAAAACTGTAAGTTTTGTTTTTTGAAAATTCCGTACAAAATAGGTTTTTAGTGGGAGTTTCAATTTACAATGTAAATCTATGCTAAATTTGTCCCTTAGTTTGTGTCCGGCAATGTAGATGTTTTTTGTTTTTTTAATTTTTTAATTGATCACCTTCAATACAGCATGCTGCCAACAGACATTGGTAATGTGATGGTTTCTATTGAGTGACTAACATGACCTGTCTTCTCTCTCTCTCTCTCTCAACAACACAAATGAGTCAGAGGGAAGAGTTTCTAGCTCCGGGCTGCTGATGCTGTTGTCACTAAAGCAACCCAAATAAAACAGTACAACATCATCAATATTGATATTATACTCAACAAACAAGTGTCATAAATTTTGTATGGTTCGGAAACAAGTTGAGAATGGCTTTCGTTGCTCAACAGGGACACTGTATGGTATTCTTTGTTTAACAAAGAAAGGGGTTGAAAATATCTACAACCTACATTACAATCGTTGCTGCCAATGAAAAAGAAATTCCAGTGGTGTCAAGTAAAAAAAACAGTAATATATATATATTTTTTTAACAGCCATGCTTGTAACTTAGGCTGAAGATATTTTTAAATTCCTATCTATGTTAAAGGAACGTTTGTAACTTAGG
>VCCN01001394.1:308384-348798 GCA_006491835.1 Architeuthis dux | reverse complement strand
GTAACTTAGGATGAAGATATTTTTAAATTCCTTTCAACGTTGAATAAAGCATCCCATACCATGTCCAGGAGTGTAGCTGTGGGAGGGGCTGACTGAGGTGCTTTTAAATCGACCCCCAATAGAGCGGGGAGGGTCAAAATCTTTATGAATAGTCATTCACCTACTGCATTTCCAATAACATTATACAGTAACAAATCTCACTAAATGTTGGAGCCAAGCCCCCTGCGCCCCCAAATCTTCATGCCCCTGACTGTGTCCCTGTTGAGAAGTGAAAGCCACACTCAGTTGAAATTCCACAATAGTCTGACATATACATTTACCAGAGCAGTTGATGTCTGCCAATTCTTTACTTGACACTACCAGGGGGGAAAAAGTGACCCTCTCTTTACATACAGATACTACCCCCGAAGAAGGCCATAGAATGGACCAGCCAAAACATTTTGGGAACAACAAATAAAACAAAGTGAATGAGTTCAATTGTCCAAAATCACTTTGAATGTTAATGATTCTTCAAGTTGATAATGAATTTGAATATATTGATAAGAAACTAACAATAAGTTACCAAACTTTATTAACAGCAAAATGTCAAAAATATAAAACTATTGACAAATTTCTTCAAATTTTCATGGAGAATTTTCAGAGAGCGTTTCTAAAGTGTATTTTGAGTGTTTAGTAGATATGTTACATAATAACTTTTTGAAAAATTATAACAGTTTAAAAGGAAGCCATCTTGCTCTGATGATATTTTTTTCAGTTACTAAATGGTAAATATGTTTACCCAACTGAGAAATATAATTTAGTTTATGATTAAAATAATACAATATGATTTAGATATATCTGGAGGGACCCTAAACAATCCTAAAGTTGTCTCATACAGCATTAGATTCTGAACACCTTTCAATAAAGTGAAAAGATTGTGGGTATAATTTTGAGAAGTGTCATTATCCTTCCAAAGGTTGTTTGGACAATTGAACTCCTTCTTTGTATTGCTTATGTTATTACCAAAACATTTCAACTGATCTATTCTTCAGATGTACAATTCATAAGGAAAGAAAGGAGTCTTTTTTTCATAGAAATAAGTGGTAAACAGAATAGAATGATTGTTGGAATGAGATGAACCAATAAGTTTATTAGCAACCATTTCTTTTCTGTTCACCTATTTCTGTAAAAAAATGTTTTTTTAAACTGGCAAAGTTTAACCTTTAAGCTGTCGCGATTGGTTTGTTTCATTGGGACAGATTTTGACTAAACACTGTATTCTTTTGAAAAGATGCTAACATTTTTTACTTTCATACTTATTTATGAATAACTAGGAAAAGTCTGTAATATTTGAGAGATAAATTATAATCTTGTAAATAATTAAGTACAATAGAAATGTTAGCTTATTTTCAATAGAATATGGTGTCTAGTCAAAATCTATCCTAATGAAATGATCCAATCTCAACAGCTTAAAGGCTAAACCTTGCCAAAAAACAGATTGTACACTTGAAGAAGGCTGAAGAATGGATCCACTGAAATGTGATAACAACAAAAACAACACAAAAGAATGTGTTCAATAGACCAAACAACTCTTGGAAAGTGAAAAGATTATTTACCGTATGAATTTAGGTTCAGTTCTGCCACTGACAGAAATATCCCAGTCCTTCAAGCTTTTGCTGCAGGCATCAGGGCATACCCCTGACACTACCCCATTATTGCAATGGAGAGGTGCTGTTTGGAAACAGATCTACAGGAACCATGCTCGCTTCATTTGTGTCATGTCTCACCTGAAGATGAGATACAACTGATCCTAACTAAACGACCATAGACCAAAACTTACCAAGTATAAAGAAAAGTTAATCTATGCTTTTTGCTCATGATACAAAATGAATTGAAATCATACACCAAGGAGAATAGGACGAATACAAACAAAAACATAAGGAAATTTAGTCACGGGTGAATGAGATTCTGTAATAAATGACACTAAAATAGTTTAAGAAACACTGCAGTACACTACAACAGGCTCTCTTTCACAGGAACCTATTGTACATAAGCACCTCTACAATAAGAAAGTCCCTCCCCTAAAAATACGAAAACAGTTTTGAAGAGCATCTACTCAACTTGAGCGTTGGCTGCTGTAAATCGAACAAGTTATTAGTTGGATAAACTATGATTAAAACAAGAGTGTGAAAAATTCCTTGACCCTTAAACTTTCAGAAAACTAAAAAAGAAATTCATTTAAACTGCTCAGAAAAATGCAAAGAAATTCCAGAATTGTAAACCTTTGACCTTTCTTGATTTAGCTACAAAACCTGTCAAATCAACAACACAGTAATTGTCTATTTATTCCGAAATGTATTAATACAACAAAATTCTATGAATCACTGCCTGTAATCAGGGGGCGTAGTTGGAGATTGGGGGGCCCGGGGCCTGAGGGTCCACAAAGGTATTACTGGGGTCCGTTGGCAGACCTTTCAAAAGCCTGGGATCCATAAGCTTATTGAGTAGACAATTACAAGCAGTGACGGGGCTAGAGATTTGAGGACTTGGGCAGGGTCTTGGCTCCTTCCAACATTTAGTGAGAAGAGAAAGTCCATGACTGCGAAAATAAATAACGCATAATGATAGGTTGGAAAGCATTTGGTATGAATATAGACATTCTGAAGTGCACCTTGCCAATAATTCGAAACATGGAAATTAACCAAACGAGCTGAAAACCAACTCAGAATAGCAGAGAGAGCCATGGAAAGAGCAATGCTAGGGATAACTCTAAGAGATAGAAAAAGATCAACATGGATCAGAGAGAAGACTAGAGTGAAAGATATTATACAACTAATTAAGCAGCAAAAGTGGAGATGGGCTGGTCACCTAGCAAGAAGAGATGACAATAGATGACGGAAAAGACTAACTGACTGGTGCCCATGGGAAAGTAAACACAGTAGGAAAAGACCAGACACAAGATGGAGGGATGAGATAGAAATGTTTGTCAGACTATTACTATTTTCCTCTATGTCACTGTCGGTATTCCACAAGGCCTGGAATCTGTTCTCTATCGCTACTCTGAAGTTGCTAATGTTCTCTATCTCTATCTTATTCGGGCATCTCTTCTTCTTAAGAATCATTTTATTATTAAGTTAAATTTAGTTCTGCTAATTGGTGCCCATGGGACAGTAAATGAAGTAGGAAAGACCAGACACAAGATGGAGGGACAAGATAGAAAAGTGTGCCAGTAAGACTTGGCAGAGGTTAGCACAAGATAGATTGTCATGGAAGGAGATGGGAAAGGCCTTTGTCCAGCAGTGGACTTATAACAGCTGATGATTATGATGATGATGATATAATAATATTACAAAATGTCTTATTAGCTATACTTTTTTATATTTTATATCATATACATATTCATCAAAATTTCTATTTTAAATCATGTCTGACGGCTTGAGATTACTTGTGAGACAGTATTATGTATGCTTATCTAGAATTGTTTTTAGGGAGATTCTATGTATGTATTTATGTATGTATTATCATTCCTCGCTTAAACCCTCATCAAGGGTGTTAAAGCATTAGGTACTCACAGGCAATTGTTTGTAAGACCCAATTCTGGCTTGCCAGGCTTGTCAAAGTTTCAATCTGCTTACAGCACCTTGTATTCCCCCAATGGTCACCCAGCTAGGAACTGATCAGGTTAGACGTTGCTTAACTTCAGTGATCTTATGAGAATCAGTGTATTCAACATGATTTGGCCATAATCCCATAGGCTCCTTGTGCTGAGTGCTTAGTGGAGAGGCATTGAGTATCGTTTTTAAAGTCTTTGGTATGACTCAGTGGTGGATTGAACCATGGCCTACCAAACACAGTCTCTTACGATTTTTCAAGGAAAAAGTTCTTAAATTAGAAACCGTCAACCAAAACTGTCAACATAGGTTTCTTCAGGTTTTAAGTGGTTCTGGCTGGCTGACTATCTATCTATGTATGTGTCGTGCACACAGACTGAACAAATGGAGTTATTTTTTAATTTTTTTAACACCCATCCCCCAAAAATAGGTTTTTAGTGGAGGGTTTAATTTGCAATCTAAGTTTATGCTAATTGGTACCTTAGTTTGTGTCCGGCAGCGTTCACGCTTGTTTTTTGAAAATTCAGACTTTTTTAATGATCACTGCCAAACAAAAGGCGAGAGAAGTAACTCATTCATTGATCACCGTTTTTCCAATTTTTTAATTGATCACCCCCAACACATGCTGCCAAATGACGTTGGTCACCTGACATTTTCTATTGAGTGACTAACTAGACCTGTTTCTTTATGCTTTTAGAGCTGAGACCAAAACTCTAATTAATATCGACTTCCCCGTGGTTCTGTGTTCAACATATTTGCATTTTCATTGTCTGCGTCTTTCTGCTATGATTATTTTGCACTTTTAATAGATACTCAACATCAACTGAAGAAGCTGTATTGTGGATGTATCTTTGTTTTAATATTTTATCTTGTCTGTTAAAATAAATCTCCAGTTCAGTTTTTGTATCTCCATCTGTGTAACTGCAATGAAAGTCGACAGTTCTAAGGATGGCAAAAGGTTTTTTGTTCAGGCCAAAATTTAAATCAGTTAATAGCGTTCATGGATAAGGAGGGGGGGGGGAGATCCCAAAAACCTCTCAGAACGAATCCTGAGATGCTAATGGGGATCGCCTCCTGACCAGCTGGCCAAGATATCCTGTACAACTTCTCCCAGGACGATACCTGTGCATGCCACAAGGCCCCCTGAAGGGCTGTGTTTCTCGGAACTTCGAGGTCATGGCAGTTTTGAAGAACAGATACTACACTTTGATCTTTTTCTCTAATCGCCTCCCCACGGCGGAAAATTTCACATGAAGTGTTCGGCCTGCACGTGAACGTGCAGGGGGGATGGAGATCCCATGTCCCCGTGCCTAGAGACCTGAGGGGGAAGAATCCCCAAATCCCTGTCACTGAGACAAATGACACGAGGATGGATCCCGAGTGTGCTAATGGGAATCGCGACCAGCTGACCAAGATATCCTGTGCAACTTCTCCCAGGTATCCGAAGATACCCGAGCATGCCACAGGACCCCCGAAGGGCTGTGTTTCTCCAAACTTCGTGGCCATAGCGGTCTCGAAGTGCAGATAATCCACTTCTCTCTTAGCGCGTTATCAGCCGCAGCCAAGATATCCTGCGCAACTTCTCCCAGGATGATACCCGAGCATGCCACAGGACACCATACGGGCCGTGTTTCTCCGAACTTCGAGGCCATAGCGGTTTCGAAAAACAGATACTACACTTTGATCCTAGCCAAAAGGCCGCGAAAGCGATCAGTTTCCTTTATAAAAAAGAGATTTGTTCTTTTTTTTAAGTCACACTATGTCATATAATTCTTTTTTTAAATCAATTCTCGAAATAAAAAAGTAAAAGAAGATTGAGAGAGAGAAAGAAAGAAAGAGAGCAGACTATACAGTGTTTATAACTAATGTATACACTTCATATTTATAACTTTTTCATATCCCAATGAATTATATTGCATTTCGGACAATATTTTTCATTTTTTTGATGCAATGATTATTTATTTTTGTTTCAGACATTTTTTAGGGGGATTAACTTGAAAAATCAATTGGAAACAAATAGTTTTATTACAGAAACAAATGTTGACAAATGCTATCAAAAAGTGTATAAACAGTCTGTGCTTATTCTTGTTATATTCCTGCTTATGTTGATATGCGTGTATAATTGCTGAGAAATGAGAAATGTTTACTGTTCTTGTTGTCATAATCATTTACCTCTTCCACTCTCGTTGGTATATGTATTCACTTGTGTCTGTCTGTCCACTTATCCACACAATATCTCCAAAAGATCTCAATGAACTTCAATGAGATTTTGTTGAAGGCTAGGCCATGGGCTAAATGAGAATTGATTTTTGGGGTGGATCCAGGAAACTTTTATAGCTACCTCCCCTGCATCGTAGCTATATCTATCTACACAATATCTCCGAAAGTTCTCAATGAACTTCAATGAAATTTTCTGGAAGGGTAGGCCATGGCATATGGAAGAATTGGTTAAACTTAGGAGCAGATCCAGGAATTATTTTCTTTTCAAACATTTATGTAGTGTTGGTATAATGACAGATATTAACAGATTAAAAATGCAAACAAAAGACGTACTTATACAGATCCAGTTTATTCATACATTTACAATGACCACGATCAATGACACACATGTGTCTTCTCCAACTCTTAAAACCAATATGGCTTCCCCTGTAAACAGTGGCGCCTTACCGGAAGTTGATCAGCACTCTACTGCCTAAGGGGAACAACTCAAAATACTTAACAATTTATGTATTCATTCATGTTTTTCACACAATATCTCCAAAAGTTCTCAATGAATTTCAATGAAATTTTGTGGAAGGGTGGTACATGGGTTAAGAAAGAATTGATTAAATTTGGGTGTGAGTCCAGGAAATTTTTACAGTTAACTCCCTTGCATCGTAGCTATATATGAATTGATTTTCATTCAATTTTTACTGACAGTTCCGTTGGCAGATGTATGCGCTCTCATCCACTGTTGTTATTAATGTTTTTCCTTGCTTGAGCAGACGTTATTCAGCTTTATTTATGTTTTGTCTCTCTTAAAAGAAAAATGTCAGAGCGTTCTTGCTTCTATCTGTGTATTTTGAAAAGACAAATGGTATTGCAATGCCGGCTGCCTTTTTTTGTTTTTTCAATTCAGGTTGTTGATTGAAATGTTCACAGACTGAAATACGTTTTCTTTAGAGATTTGGACATTTTAAGATGAATGGCATTTATTTATATGGCCTTGTCATTTTTGTATATTATATACAAAAAATAAAAACAAAAAATGTACAGAAAATATTTTCCTTTCCAGAAATAAAAAGAATTTGATTCATCTTTAGATACAGAACAAAATCAAACAGTGTTATGGAAATTATATTCATCCTTATTATCATTATCACATTGAAGCATTTCTTCTCCAAAAGTGTCTTCTGCAAACTGTTGGAAACCAAGAGTTCGGCACTGAGTCTGCTTAGAATTTCAAAACTTTTCTCAGTATTTTCACTTTTAGAAACCATCAACCAAAACTGTCGCCAAAACTGCCAACATAGGTTTCTTCAGTTTTCAAGTAAGTCTGGCTATCTATGTATATGCGTACAAGTCACCCCAATGAGTTAGAGGGCTGAAAATTTAACCCATAAGAACCCAGACCCATTTCTACTTGAAGGAACATTATGTGGGATTTTGGGTAGGCACATTGACACACAGTCATTGACTGCACCAGGATGTTCATGAGACGACACTTAGTACACCACATGAGTTAAAATCAAGGATAAAATATACTATTATATAAGAGACTGTCCAAATCAATTAAATTGTATATGACACAGGTATCACAGTGGGTTCTTATGGGTTAAACATTTACTCCTTATTATGTCTAGAAAAAATTGGGGGGTAGGTTTTTAGTGGCTGTCTAATTTACAATGAAAGTTTATGCTAAATTTGACCCTTAGTTTGTGTTCGGCAGTGTTCACGCTTGTTTTTTGAAAATTCAAACTTCTTTAGCAACCACAGCCCAACAAAAGGCAAGAGAAGTAACTTATTCATTGATCACCCCTTTTTCCAACTTTTTAATTGATTACCCCAACACAGCATATATGGGTGGCAGTGATTCATAATTTCCATTGGAATGCTAGTTGTTATTATTATTATCATCATCATCATTTCAACTTTTCTTCCAGTTTGTAACCTTTGCCTTTCTCTTTGGTATCCGCAATGAGCCAAGTCACCCGTTCTCGTACAGTCACCAAAGTTAAGCAATGTTGAGCCTTGGCAGTACCTAGATGGGTGACCATCTGGGAATACCAGATTCCGTAACCAGGAGGCCTCCCCTGCAGCCATGTTGATCTCCAAACGATACTGAACACTTCTTTCATTAGGAAGTTTTCAGCATGGTC
This sequence comes from Architeuthis dux, assembly GCA_006491835.1. NCBI lineage: Eukaryota > Metazoa > Mollusca > Cephalopoda > Oegopsida > Architeuthidae > Architeuthis > Architeuthis dux. The sequence continues at coordinate 340,850 of VCCN01001394.1, read as the reverse complement.
AAGAGAGGGAAGTTGGGCACAACACTTCCTCTATACTAAGTGCCCAGGAGCTAAAAACGGGGCTGGGGGGGAGGGGGGTTACTCAGAGCTCAAAGCTAAGTCACAGTATTTGTTTGCTGTTCATTACTCCCCTTTAGATAGATCAATAGGTCGCCTTGTACAATTATAAATTCTATGTGGTATTTTTTCTTTTATTTGTCAATAATGTTCAGCTCAGATTCCTTCCTTATTACAAAAATAATAATGACCAAATTAATTCACACATAATGGGGGAGCGTGAACATTTGAAGGAGACCATTAACTGAAATGAATGATAATAACTAAATTTCTGTGTATCGGTTAATCACTGCTACCCACAACACTGGTTTATTGCTGGGTTTAGGTTATTCATATGTTCTGACATTTATATGTATCTATGTATCTATCTATGTATCCAGACTTCAGCCGCCCCTAACCGTTCATAGTAGAAACTTGAGATTTTGCACATGCACTCCCCTCAATGAGTAGGGAAAGATTTTTTGTTTTTTGAAATAATATAGATTTTTAGAGGTGGGGTTCAATATGCAATGTAAGTTTATGCTAAATTGGTCACTCTTTTGTGCCCACTTGTTTTTTGAAAATTCAGACCTTTTTTTAGTGATCACAGCCCAATTTTTGAATTGATCATTCCCAACACAGCATATATGGGTGGCAGTGATTCATAATTTCCCTTGGAATGCTAGTTCGTATTGTATTCCTGTTTCACAAGGGGCTCTACAACCTAAGAGGAGTTCTTAAGAGAGCCATGGCCCAAAAAAGAGGTTGAGCATGGCTGGTTTAAATCATTGAATAATAATTGATTAATTTCATTTGAAAATAGAAGTGTCTATATACTTTTGTCACGTCTCTGTATATCTTAATTAAAATCAAGCTAAGTTACTTGACATTTCCCTGATTAAAATAATTTCCAGATTAATCTTTAATGATTTATGTAATTCATATAAAACATTGTTAATTAAACATTTCACGGAAAGAAATAAAGGAAAGAGCAATGGCTGTTTCTTTAGAATTCTTTTTTTAAAAGTGAAGCACGAAAAAATCTTCCTTTTTTCATGAGTGTTAATTAATCAAAACTTTTCATTGAGAATTCTATTTAGGGGAATCCTCATTTAATTTTGATTTTATAATTAAAACATGGCATTAAGATGTAAAGAGGAAAAGAAAAATGAAGCTTTATTAATCTTTCATTTTAATTTTAGTTGCTTTTCATTGCAATTACTCAGACTGTCTTCGGCAGTGAGTAAACAGCATAGATAAATAATCTCTAGATGACATCAAACTCGCACCCCATCAGGAAGCCTTCTTATGCAGGGAAACTGAAATGAACCTGTTTTTTTTTTAATAGTTTTTATTATTTTACTGGGTTTTTAATTAGAGTCTAAAAAGAGAGAAAAGGAACTGCCATAGGCCCTCATGATTCTACATTTAGGGTATCAAAATGTTCCTTAGGATGTCTTCTTTCAGGAAAAAGATGTTCCCAAGAAAAAGGTTGGGCAGAACTACCTCATCTGCATAAAACAAAATGGCTGCCAGCACACACAAAAAAAAAACAGAATTTCATATCTCGTCTCCCAGTTGACATATCTGAGTACTTTAAAGGACTAAATCATGGTTTTCAGACATGAGGAATTCAAAAATAGACTTTATTTTAGGGTAAAATAAAGTCATTAATTTATAGGTATTTCAGTATTTTACAAGGAAATGTCAAGTATACTTTATAGGGGAACATCTTTCATTCTGAAAGAGGACATCCTAAAGAACATTTTGGTACCCTAAATGTAGGATCGTGGGTGGGGTGGGGGTGTACAGTTGGCCCTGCTAGCCCCCCCAGCCTAATATGGATACTTACTAAGCTTAGGTAAATCTGGGTCAAGGCTACAATAGTGGATACAAATCAAACTCACTATACTAGCAAATTTATCCCGAATGAGCTTGTTGACTATCTTTGCCATGGTAGGTGCCCAATAATTATTTACTAAGCTTAGCATAATCTGGTTAAAGGCCAAAGTAGTGGGTAACTCAGTGAGGATAGAACTCAGTAAACCAGCAAATTTTTCTGTAGGACAATCTTGCCAGCCATAATGGTGTGATAGCTACCTTTTGCCTCCAATTATAAATAGAAATGCATTTTAATATTGATGTATTGTATTATCTTATAGAAATGTTGTGTTCTTGTGAATTATGCTACCTGCTGAAATATTCTGTCTGCTTAAATGCTTCTTTAGTATTCTGTTGCTGGTGAATTAATTCATATCTACTCAATCATTTTCTGTTATTAAATGTTCTTCTTATTTGAATATATGCATGAAGTTCCTTGTTTTTATTTGTTTTTCCTTGTTCCATCTCTTCTTTTCTTCTTCATCAAAAAGAGATAAAGAAAAGTCAGCCAATGATGGACTAGTCTTTCCTTTTGTTGTATAGCCACGGTTCCATGGGGAGAAAATCCTGGACTTGGAGAAAAGGCAAGACTGGAGAATTGTTTTATAAAAATATGAGGATATATTTTTATTCCATCAGACGCATCGTTCAGTGGTGGTGAATGAAGAGTGGGAGAGAGATAATGAGAGCCGACAGATTTTTCTTAGACAGCAGGGCATACGGGTCCTTTGACAACAGGAAAATTGGTCCTGTCTTTGTCCCAGCGTAAAGGATCTCTCAGTTCTCCGAGGGTACTCTGTGTGGCTTTTATTGGGTTTGAACGCACACACTGATTTTCCAGCCCGCTCTCTGCAGCTCTTGGTTTTAGTCAACATCCTGTTTACGACCTTTCCATACCTGGTGTGTCTTCTGGTGCCTGGCCTCTGCAGCTCAGGGTTTTAGTCAATATCCTGTTTATGACTTTTCTACACCTAGTGTGTCCTCCGGTCCCTGGGTCTTGGCCGATATCCTGTTTATAACTTCCAACACCTGTGGGTGTCAAATCTGTGACCCCCACCCACAGCTGCCTAACTATCCAACACTTTTATTCAAAGGCATTGGTGACCTTTTGTGTTCTCTGATAAACACACCACATTCTTAGATGAAGCATTGTCAATTATTATTAACTAATTTACCCCTTGCCATCAATAAATGATGGAAATAATTATGTAATTTTTCAATTGCATTGTATTTATATTATAAAATATTAAAAACATTATGTTGCTCTGCATTTTCTTGTTTATGTTCAGTATTTGCTGAATATTAAACTAAACTAAAGGTAAAATTAAGTAAAGATACAATTTATCAAGTTTAAGGTAACATACCATTCTATTTCAGTGACGTCTGGTGACATAACTTAGTAGAAATAGAATTTTATGTTACGTTAATCTTGTATCTTTTAAACTTGTATCGTCACCAGTTACATCTGGTGACATAACTTAGTAGAAATAGAGTTTTATGTTACGTTAAACTTGATAAATTGTATCTTTACTTAATTTTACCTTTAGATCAGTTTAATATTCAGGAAATATTGAACATAAACAAGAAAATGCTGGGCTACATAATAGTTTTAATATTTTATAAGTACATAAATACAAGTTTAATGTAACATAAAATTCTATTTCTACTAAGTTATGTCAACAGACATCACTGATGACATAAACGTTACAGACGATAAATGCACATTGCTAATTATTATATGTGTGGATTTTTGACTGGTATTTCTTACTTATGTTGCTTTTTATCACAACTCTCAGACTGTTATTCTACAATCGTTAGACCAGAAATAAGATGAAAGAAATTGAATTATAAATACTCACACTTTGTTTATCTCTGTCTTTCTTGGCAGTTATTTAACGTTTTTTTACAATTCATTCAATCTACCAATTCCAGATTTTATTTTTCCATTTTTTTAACATCAGAAAAAAGTACTAAATTTTTGTTTTTTTAAATCGAGGAGATTAAAGTATGAAAAGAAATGGGTATACCTCAATTTATAGTTTGTTTACTTTGGTTTTTAGGATGTGTGAAGTTATTGGAGGGGGAAAAAAGAATCGGTTTTAGTTCAGGAGAAACTCCACTTACCAGGTGATTTGCTTTAAAACATACAAGTGATATCAAAGGGCAAAGAGGTGGGGGATGACAACATACAAGTGATATCAAAGGGCAAAGAGGTGGTAGATGACAAATATTTCTATAAAAATCTAGAAGTTGTAACAAAAAGTAGATAGGAAGTGATTAAAACAGGAAAGACACTCAAAAGAAACCGTCATGTGACCAATGTCTTTTGGTAGCCTGCTGTGTTGTTGGTGATCAATTAAAAATTTGGAAAAACGGTGATCAATGAATAAGTTACTTCTCTTGTATTTTGTCAGTCAGTGATCACTAAAAAAAAGTCTGAATTTTCAAAAAATCAAGCAGGACACAAAATAGTTGTCAATTTAACATAAACTTACATTGTAAATTGAACCCCTCACTAAAAACCTTTTTCAAAAATTTTCAAAAATCAAAAAAAATGTTTTTTCTAGACATAATAAGGAATAAATGTTGAAACTTTCAGCCCTCTAGCTCCATCAGTGCGGCCTGATATATATATACATAGCCAGCCAGACCAAATTGAAAACTGAATAATCCTATGTTGACAGTTTTGGTGACAGTTTTGGTTGACAGTTTCTAAAAGAAATAAAGAAAGAAAGAAAGAAAGAAAGAAAGAAAGAAAGAAAGAAAGAAAAAAAAGTTGAAACTTGAAAAAACAACCAAATTCATTGTATGTTAGAATCTAACGCAATTGAAAGAAAGATAGACACTGAAATCTTTGAATATTTAATGAGCTTGAAAGATTTCTCCAAGAGAAAAACGGATACAACTTGTCTTGGATACAATCCAACGTTTCCAGCAGAATAGTCTACAAAAGATTTGAAACTTTTAATAAGAAAGATATTCACTTTTTCTTCCATTTTCCTGACTGTGGAATGAGTTATTTAACAAGCAAGACTTTGTGTCCCCAAGCAATCAATAGGGAAAGAGATCTATAAAGGTTTTATTTCACGAAGAAAGAATCTGAGGAAAAATATAATAGACTAAAGGCTACAGGGAGATAATTTCATATACAACACCAGTAATGCATAAGAAAAATTACCTTTTTGAAATAGTTTTTTCTTGGTTTTTAAGGAAATAAATCTAGAAAGTTTGATCAGAATAAAAGAAAATCTTAAAGGCTAGTTAAAGAGAAAACTGTAAGAAATGTAAGATAATATTGAGGCAAAAACATATTTTTTTATAGTGGAAATCTAGAAGAAAATATTGTGTATGGAGCAGTACAAGACTCCAAAGTATTGGGTTGTCCAGAAAGTAATGGTGTTTTCATAAGAATTGAAGTTTAAAACAAAAAAAATGATGGAAAAAGGTGTTAGGTATTTTGAGTTATTCCCTTTAGGCAGGAGAGTGCTTATCAACTTCCGGTAAGGGGGGATTGTTTTACATTCTGGTGAACGAGCAGCCATATTGTTATTGTTATTAGTAGATCAGAGAACTCGAGAAGACATGTGTGTATTTTGTTGACAGCGGTCATTGTATGAATAAAGGATCTGTTTTGTTGCATTTTTAATCTGTTAATATCTGTCATTATACCAACTTTACGCTTTTTTAAATAGCCAGATTTTCAGCTAAGTTGGAAAGAATCAGTCAGATCTAGCCCCAAAATGGCTAATTTGGCAACCCTGATTGAAAGCTTATATCATGTTTGTATACACTGAGTTTAATACAAAAGTTTTTGATCTCTGCTTTGTAATCAACATCACACAAAGCTAAAAACATTGACAAAGGCAAAGGAAATGACGATAAGCAGAAAAGCTGCTTTGGAACTCAGAAAAGATGGCTACCAACATAATTTTGATATCCATTTGCACTAAAGGAAAATCTCTCTATCTCTCTATCTATCTATCTATGTATCTATCTCTCTATCTCTCTATCTCTCTATCTATCTATCTATGTATCTATCTCTCTATCTCTCTATCTATCTATCTATGTATCTATCTAAGTTTGTTCATATCTATCTATCTATCTATCTAAGTCTTTCATTCCTATCTATCTATCTATCTATCTAAGTCTGTCCATATCTATCTATCTATCTATCTAAGTCTGTCCATATCTATCTATCTATCTATCTAAGTCTGTTCATATATATCTATCTATCTATCTAAGTCTGTTCATATCTATCTATCTATCTATCTATTTATCTATCTATCTAAGTCTCTTCATATCTATCTATCTATCTATCTATCTATCTATCTAAGTATGTTCATATCTATCTATCTATCTATCTAAGTCTCTTCATATCTATCTATCTATCTATCTATCTATCTAAGTATGTTCATATCTATCTATCTAAGTATGTTCATATCTATCTATTTATCTATCTATTTATCTAAGTCTGTTCATATCTATCTATCTATAAAGAGTGCAACGTTTTTCTGTTTGTTTCTTTCTTTCTCTGTTCATAATACACAATAAAGGCAGGATAAGATTTATATTTTGCTGATAAAAAATATCTCCTACCCACCCTTTGAAATGATGGACTCATCCATTTTAATGACTTCAGTCACTTTTTAATAACACTTCAGATGAAATTGATAAGATGTAAACATTTATTTACACTATTAAGAGCTTTGATGGTGTGGCAGATCTGTTTGAATGTAGTGGACAGGTAGGATATTCTATCCTCAAAAATATTTTCTTCACACCTACATACGTAAAAAGTTGTTAATCAATATAAACCCAAATAAGACATTGAGTCCGGATGAGATTCATCCACGAGTGCTCAAAGAATCTGCGGATATTTTGTATCTCCCGCTGTACTGTATTCTGAGGCAATATTTAGACCAGGGTGAACTTCCAGAAATATGGAAAATGGTGAATGTCACACCTATATTTAAAAAGGGTGACAAAGCTGTAACTGGTAACTTGTCACAATATCCCCACTATGTAAGCTTATCTCTCTGTCACTCTAGACTTTACTAACCCATCTACCCTACCCCAACTCTTTGGACAGTAATATAAGGTTACATAGAGTAATACATGGCTTGGTGTGATCAAAGGCGCCGACACACAACTGACTGGAGTTGTCAGTTTTATACGAGAATGGCTGTTACAGAACCAGTAGGACAAAAAGCATGTAAAGTTTTTATTTTTTTTAAATTAAAAATTAAACCATATACTCACTCTCACTCTCTCCCTCTCACTCTCACTCTCTCCCTCTCACTCTCTCTCACTCTCTCTCACTCACTCTCACTCTCTCCCTCTCACTCTCACCCTCACTCTCTCCCTCTCACTCTCTCTCACTCTGTCACTATCTCATTCCACCCAAACTTTTCCACAAATACCTAAACGTCATAATGCTATGTCACAGCAGTAGGCGAAATATATGTATCCATTTCACAATGGATTATTATTATAAATCAAGCATGTTAAGTAAGTATCTTGAGTTATCCCCCTTAGGCAGGAGAGCACTTATCAACTTCTGATAAGGGTGCTCTGTTTTACGTTCTGGTGAGTGAGCAGCCATACTGGTTTAAGGTGTGGTGACACATGGATGTGCCGTCATTATAAATGTATGAATAAATTGGATCTGTGTGAGTACGTCTTTTGTTGCGTTTTGAATCTGTTAATATCTGTCATTATAACAACCTTACAGAGTGCACCCTAAAAACAAGAGAAAAAAGACAGGGGGGAAAAAAATGAAAATTTTAGTAGGTGTCTACTGGACTACACATGCAAATTTTCAAGGCTCTATGCCAAAAAATGTCACCAGGAGCACTGACACAGACAGACAGGCAGAGTGAAAAGGGAAGAATACCTAGCCACAATGTTTTCTGTTGTTTGGTCAGGTCGGTGACTGTGATTATAGTGATTCTTAATAAAACATAAGGTGTGAATATGATGTAGAAAATGGTTCACTTGAAGTAGAAGAAATGTGTCTGCACAAAAAATAAGAAAGGCAGCAGGCATACAACGACAGAAACATCAAACTGACTCATCTATAAAAAAAAAATGAACAAGTTCAGTACTGTATCTATGCATTTAAGTTAATTAATTTTTTGCCAAGACTTAAACTACAACTAAAGACTCCAAAACACAATAACATCATAGACAAAATCTGGTAAAATGATATCCAAGGCAGACACTTTCAGATATGATTGAATATAGATTGTAATCATAATAAATTGATTATCTTCATAAATCTTTAGAGATTAACTCTGTTAGCAATTACATGGATGCAATTTGATTAATTACTGTCTTGAATCGCAATCAGAGCAAATTGGAACTTATTAATCTGCTTTATTTAACTTATACCATGGGAGGTGTGGAGTGGCATAATGGTTGCCAACATGGAAAACAGAGTTCAAGTTTCAACCGAGGCTGTTTACATTTGTGGTAAATAACCGGGTATTTGGAGCCCTGTAAGGTAGTCCATCAAAGAGAATGTCAGAAAAAACCTACATCTTGGCAATCACCATAGCTGGTCACAAGCCCGTGTTAAGGTAGAGGGCTGGGTGTAGGGCTAGCAACTCCAACCCATAAAAATCTACTTGCTACTGAAACCACAGAGGTTGTGCCCCTATGCTCCACAAAGAGTCCACAGGAATAAACAATAAACAACAACTTATAGCACAGGTCTAGAAAAGAAAGTAAGTGCTGTAAGGTTAATATTATTGTGCTTTTTTTACTGTGGAGAAATGTGATAATTTGATAATTAGTGCTACATGACTCATATATATTTTTTTGTTTACTTTTGGTCACCCTAAGCAAGGCCTTTCGGCCACTTTTCACATCAAAGGGTTAGTAAGAAGGGAGTTATTTATGCCACAGAATTAAGTCCAATAAAAATAAATAAATAAACATGTCAAAATAGCTTATTGATGTTAAAATTGTAAAGTTGGAAACACTAAAACATGATGTGTTTTAAATGAAGACTAAAATGACTAAAAAAGCAATAAGAGAGTTAAAATGACTAATAAAAGTTAGAAACACTAAAAATGAAGAGCAATAAGAAAATTTTTAATAAAAAGAAAGACTGAGTAATCATTGTTTACTCAGGATTTAAAAATGTCGAGATTGTACTCGTTGGGAAAACATTCAGAAGGGAATTTGTTCCACATAGCTGATATCGAGAAGAAGCTATTTGCGTGGCATTTTAGGCTAATCCTTGATATATCGAAAAAGTATGGATGTGCTGTTTTAACTGAAAATTCCCAGACAGGAGGGACTAGGGTATATAGTTCATCTGAACACTTCCCCATGGAAGTAACGGTAGAAAAGTGAAAAACTTGCAACATTATGACGATGAGACAGCGGTTGGAGTGTGGAAAAAAGCTCATCACCCACAAGTCCACGCATTCACTCCTGTACTCTATCAAGTGTGGAAAGTGTCTGATGAGAGGAGCCTGCCCAGATGTGTGTGCAGTATTCCATTTTTGGATGGATTTGGCTCTTATAGAGGTATAATAGTGCTTTAGGTGTTAGAAACCTTCTCGATCGGTAAAAGGATCCTATCATTTTAGCTGTGTCCATGGCAACAGAAGTAATGTAAGAGTCCCAGTTCAAATCAGGTGTGAATTTAACACTCAGAAGTTTATCTAGACAGAGGGACTCCTCCAAAATAGTGCCATCCATCAAGATAGGTGGAAAGTCAGGTTTTGCACGGTGATGGTGAAAAGATACAAGATTGGTTTTGGAAGGATTGAATTTAACGAGCCATTTGATAGCCCATTTAACAATCACAGTGATTTTACCAGAAAGATCTGATGCTAGGACCAGATGACTCATGTTTTTAGAAGTAAGACCATAAAGTGTGCTGTCATCTGCATATAAGTCTATAAAGGACCTGATTACATGGTCGGGTAGATACCATATTAGAAACCGTTACCAAAACATAGGTTTCTTCAGTTTTTAAGTGAGTCTGGCTGGCTAGCTATCTATCTTTCTATTTATATGTCGTGCAATGGAGCTAGAGGGCTGAAAATTTAAACATTTTTATTATGTCTAGAAAAAAATTCTTTTTTTTTTAAATTCCCACTCCTAAATAGGTTTTTAGTGGGGGGGTTCAATTTGCAATGTAAGTTTATGCTAAATTGGTCCCTTAGTTTGTGTCTGGCAGCATTCATGCTTGTTTTTTGAAAATTCAGACTTGTTTAGTGATCACTGCCCAACAAAAGGCAAGAGAAGTAATTTATTCATTAATCACACTTTTTCCAATTCTTTAACTGATCACCCCCAACATGGAATGCTGCTAAAATACATTGGCCACATCACAGTTTCTATTGACTAACCAAACCTATTTATATGCATTTTGAGTTGATGGTAGAATCTAGAAGAAGGTTGCAGAGATTCTATGATAGAACTGTACATCTTGGATATTTCATATAAACCAATAAGATGATTTTATACAAACATAAAACTTTACTTTTCCCTTATGATTCCAGATGTTTTTCATGTTTCTTGTTAACCAAATAAAACAGATAAATCAATAAAGTGGCTTTTCTTTAGCACATAATTGGTTTTCTTATTGTTATGGCCAAATCATGTTGGATACATCAGTTCTCATAAGATCACTGAAGTTAAGCAACGTCGAGCCTGGTCAGTACCTAGATGTGTGATCATTGGGGAATCACAGGCCTGACAAGATGGAAGTGATACTAACAACTGCCCGTGTCTACCTAACCCAGTGATACCCTCGATGAGGGTATGAACAGAGAACAATGATACATGATACAGTACTATTAATTCATATGCAACGAATTATGCTTAAATGGGAGCAAAAGGGACTAAGCCTCCACTATAACTGTCTCCTCCCCCCCACCACCATTGCAATGTTATGAACAAGGGTAAGAATGGAAGAGGGTGCTTATGCTTGAATGGGAGCAAAAGGGACTCGGCCTCCACTATAACTGTCATCATTCATTACTCCTCCCTTACAAGTCTGAAACCTAAGAATTATGGCCAAATCATCTTGGATGAAGCAATGTCAAGCCTGGTCAGTATCTAGATTGGTGATGATTCAGGAATACCAGGTGCCATAAGCAAAACAAAGCACTGTCAGATTGGCAAGCCAGAAGTGGGTCTTACTAACAATTAGGCAATGTGCACCTAACCCTGCAAAACCCTGGAGGGGGGGTATAAGTGTAGAGTGATGATACATACATACAATCCATTTTCTTAGTCAAAGAGTCCAAATATTTTACCATATTCTCAAAGAGATCGCTGACTCAGAAAGGATGAATCACAATTTCTGTCATATCAGAGCCATTTTATTCCCTTTGCAATTCTTTCTTTTTCAGTCAATAAATGCTGATAGGCGTCACCGTATCAAAACCCTGGCTCAAACAACACCCAGTGCTCGACCCTACCAGCCCTCCCCCCCATCAAAACTGGAAAATCTGTCGTGAGTCAGTCTATATGAGAGATTTGCACTTGAAAGGTAACCCAATGCAAGAAAAATAGGTCTGGTTAGTCACTCAATAGAAACCTGCTAGAAGGGGTGATCAATGAATGAGTTACTTCTTTTGCCTTTTGTTGGGCGGTGTCTGAATTTTCAAAACACAAACGTGAATGCTGCCAGACACAAACTAATGGACTAATTTTACATAAACTTACATTGTAAATTAACACCCCCTCCCACTTTCTAGACCTAATAAGGAGTAAATGTTCAAATTTTCAGCCCTCTAGCTGCATTGGTGCAGCCTGTACACCTAACACATACATACATACATATGTTGACAGTTTTGTTGACAGTTTCTAAAAAAAGAAAGAGATTTCCACCAGAATCAGTGGTTGGTGTTCAAGTTCAAGCAAAGGCCCCTCCCCACTTGGAAGATTGGTGCTATACAATCTTCCTATGGTCTCCACTTTTTCAACTTGTGCTGGACTAAGCTGTTAGTAAGAAAATTCAGGAAAATCTATGACCCTTTACAAGTCTCGTGAACAGGAAACATCAAATTTCTTCAACTGGCGTAGATGATCACTAAAGACTTTCATTCACATTTTCCTGTAACTATAGGTCTTTTTGGGGGACTTACTGAACATTACTTTTGTCTTTGTCCTGTTCATCTTTAGAAGAGGTTGATGAATACATCTATCTAGGCCAGGTAATAAAGTTAGAGAAAGACCACGACTGCGAAATAAAGCAACACATAACGATAGGTTGGAAAGCATTTGGTATGAACAGAGACATTTTGAAGAGCACCTTGCCAATGTGCTTAAAGCATAAAGTATACAACGGTTGCATAATACCAGCCAAGACTTACAGATGTGAAACATGGAAATTAACAAAACAAGCTGAAAACCAACTTAGAATAGCACAGAGAGCCATGGAAAGAGTAATGCTAGGAATAACTCTAAGAGATAGAAAAAGAGCAACACAGATCAGAGGGACTAGAGTGAAGGATATTACACAAATAATTAAGCAGCAAAAATGAAGATGTGCTGGTCACAAAGCAAGAAGAGATGACAATAGATGGGGGAAAAGACTAACCAATTGGTGCCCGTGGGACATTAAACGCAGTAGGAAAAGACCAGACACAAGATGGAGGGATGAGATAGAAAAGTTTGCCAGTAAGATGTGGCAGAGGTTAGCATAAGATAGGTCGTCATGGAAGGAGATGGGTGTAACGTTCTTGTTGTGTTTAGTGCCTTTGTTCGCTTTGTTGTTCTTTCTGTTGTAGCTGTGTGAGACTAGAATGCGTTTGATTCGCAACCGTGTTTAAGCGTGTTAAGAAAAGAAGATGGAACGAAAGACACGTGTTGATCAGGGATATTGCCTGTGTAGAACTGAGCCTTCCCTGTTCCTACTTCCGGTCCGCGCTTTCTAGAATTGGAAACGGAATGGGGGCTGCTGGGAGGTTGCTTCGGCATGTTTATTGATTTAACATATACATACATTACTTATTGATTTAACATACATATATAAACATTACAATGGGAAATGGTGGTGGTGGTGGTGGTGGTGGTGGTGGTGGTGGTGATGATGATGGTGGTGATGATGATGATGATGATGATGATGATGATGATGATGATGATGATGATGATGATGATGATGATGATGATGATGATGATGATGATGGCAGCAACAAGTCAATAAGACAAATTTGAAAGGTCAGACAGATGACAGAATTTAATAATGTGATTTTTCAAACTGTCCAATTCTGAACAGTGGACTCATATTTCTTGGCAGAGAGACAAAAACAAATAAAAGTAACTGTCTTCAAAGGGAAGGGAGGAATAATAAGAAAATGATGGGGAAAAAGTTCTTTGCTTATCGATAAAAAGATTTTTCCAAATAGCTGTAGGTAATTCCTGATTTAGAAGCGATACGATTCTTGAGATTTACACCATTTGGATTTACCCCATTATTATGCAGGCAGGAGACTGACCCACAGGGGAGAAGGCTCTCCCTCTTGGCTTGGAGTCAGAATAATTTGTCTTTATCATGAATTATTGCTAAAAGCCTCACCAATGGCCTTTTTAAAATAGAAATCCATCTTAATGTTATAATCTATCTATGATAATATTATCCTGATTTATTTTTCATTAGATGAAGCATCGTTGACAATCATGGGCATCCGTTGCCACTTTTCCAGGTAGGTGCAAAAGGATATATTCGGAATATATCTTAGCAGCAACCCTGCTACCAGCAAAGAATAATACCAGCTTTTTATATGGGTACATTAAGTTGGGGTTATATAAAACAATTGTACAACACCATTATCCTTTATTGTCTATAAGGTTCCAACTTTCAAACCCCCTCACCCAGTTTCAAACATTCTTGATGTTAGAATATAGCTATGCTTTTATATCAATTCACAAGACTGTCAAAATTAACCTTCTGCTGTTTATTAATCACTGCTACCAACAACACTGGTTTATTGCTGGGTTTAGGTTATTCATGTGTTCTGATATTTATATGTATCTATCTATGTATCCGGACTTAGCCCAGCCCTAAATGTTCATAGTAGAAACTTCAAATTTTGCACATACACTCCCCTTAATAAGTAGGGAAAATGTTGTTTTTTTTTTAAATTCCCATTCTAAAAAGGTTTTAGAGAGGGGTTCAATATGCAATGTAAGTTTATGTTAAATTGGTCATTAGTTTGTGCCTGCTTGTTTTTGGAAAATTCAGACCTTTTTAGTGATCACAGCCCAACAAAAGGCAAGAGAAGATAACTTTTTAACTGATCACCCTCAACACAGCATATATGGGTGGTGGTGATTCATAATTTCTGTTGTGTTAACTATTTATAAGTTAATAGGAGTTGTGCCTCCCTTCATGTGTATATCAAGGTAGATGGCTCTTGAATAGCAGTGATTTACATAGTGCTGGGTTATTAACCAATCAGCCTTGGGGGTCCACCATTGGTATATTAGCTTCCCATTTTGAGGGAACCTTACTTTTACTATTAGAACCAAGGAGAGACTGGTTGTGTTTCAGAGGCTGCTGGCCATAGCAAGGATGGTGGTATGGAACATGTGAATGATGGAGATCCATGAGAACGAATCTCTTTCTCACCACAATCTGATCGACTTCTTCAAGCATCAGCTGGAGGTGAAGATCAGATGTGACAGGAAGAGATTGTATCACATGGGTTTCAGCAAAAGGTGGATGACTGCTGCGAGATTGGTTTGTTTGAAAGGAGTCAAATTGGAGTGGTCTTTCCCGCTGACTCATGGCACACACAGTCCCTAAGTTCCATTTTCCGGAACCCGTCCCCAAGTAAAATTAGGCCTCTTAGCTAGATGAAGTTTTTTCTCCTCATCCTAGCCAACCAAATTTCTTCCTGAAAAAGATACCCCCACCCCTGTCCCACTCCAACTGTAAACAATTTGTTGACCTTCTCCTAATCCCAATTAGAGATCGACCCTCTTGTTTCTGGCTAAAACTCAGAAAACAGTGGGCGTTCTTCCACTAGTAAGGCAGGGAGGGTCCCATACTAATCCGCCCCTCAGTTTGTGTTTAATTTCTTTCTTTTTGGGGAATTTTTGCCCCCTTCCCTATCATCAAAACATCAAATTGTACATATATATTTCATTTCATGGGGTTTTAAATAGCTTAAGTCCACAGAGTGATTGCAATATTATGGTGAATGTAAAGGACTGAAAGGAGAAGAACGAATTCTTATGGCAAAAGGGTTATTACAAGAATGTATGGGTCACGAATGGATCTAGTTAAGAACCAAATAGTTAAGCAATGACCTGCCTCGGCCCTACTCGCCCCACCCCCAAATGGCCTTTGTGCCAAATTTTGTATATTGCAAAATAAAGAAAACATTTACTATTAGAAGCTGAAGGAGTGAAGTCCCAGCAAATTGCAGTGCTGATAATTTCAATTAGATATTTTGACACGTTGCTAGTTTTTAACATTTCCAATCAAGGATTTTATACGTCAAGTAGCTGGGGTACCATTTTGCCAAATTCAACCTAAAAATATGTGCTATATTACCTACAGCACATATTTTTAGGTTGAATTAGGCAAAATCGTATCCCAGCTACTTGACGTGTAAAATCCTTGTTTGGAAATGTTAAAAACTAGCAACATGTCAAAATATCCAATTGAAATTATCAGCACTGCAACTTACTGGGAAAACTTACTTGTTTTTCTCTGTGATGCGTAGTTCTCGACATAAGATTATAAACATACTTTACTACTTTATTATAATAGATATATATTAACTGAGCTGTAAATAGCCAGTGGAGGTGCAGAGGGGAGTACTGGTTATCTACACAGAAAATGGAATTGGCGAGCTGAGTTCGGGTTTCAGTTGTGACCGCTTGCATTCATTTTGTAGTAATACCTTTCGGAAAGGCATGACTCCACTTCTCCCTCCAGCTATGGGTAAATAGCAGGGCAGTTGGAGCCCTTTAGCTATGTAAAGGCGCTCTAACTAAGAGTAGGTTACTCTGACAGAAAAACTAGGAATCACAAGTCTGTGTAAGGGGTAGGGACAGGCTTACGGCCGGCAACTCCACCCAGTAAGAAATTGATCAGCTACTGAAACTACAGATGAGGCCCTATGCTCCAGAGGGAGCCTACAGGAACTGATGATGACAATGATGAAAATAGCCAGTGCTACATCTTGCCGTTATTCATTAATTGTCGCTCCAGTCAAAGAGTTCAGGGGATGGGGGGGGGGTCTATAATGCAGAAATTGGTCTCTTAATCCTAGGAGGATTAACGGGATATCTACATGATCCCTAGCTGCTTACGGTCACCCATCTTGCTACTGAATAGGCTCAATGTTGCTTAACTTTGGTGATTGTACAAGAACCATGATTTGGCTATAACCCAACTTGCAGTTATTCATTTAGACTTAATTGCTGCTGTGAAACAATCTGAGCAGATTGTCTGCACAAAAGAAACCATCATCAAACATAAAATACAGGTCTGGTTAGTCACTCAATAGAAACCATCATATGACCAATGTCTTTTGGCAGCATGCCATGTTGGGGGTGATCGATTAAAAAATTGGAAAATGTTACTTCTCTCGCCTTTTGTTGGGCAGTGATCACTAAAAAGTCCAAATGTTCAAAAAGCAAGCGTGAATGCTGCCGGACACAAACTAAGGGACCGGTTTAGCATAAACTTACATTGCAAATTGACCCCCCCCCATAAAAGCTATTTAGTAGCGAATTTTGAAAAGAAACCAAAAAACGTTTTTTCTAGACATAATAAGGAGTAAATGTTTCAATTTCCAGCCCTCTAGCTCTATTGGTGAGGCCTGTACGCATAATACATACATAGCCAGACCAGGTTAAAAACTGACATGTTTTGGTGACAGGTTTGGTAGACGGTTTCTAATTGTATAGCCAGCTCTGCAGCATTTTGAACGGACAGTGGGGTAAAGAGATTCTATTGTGTTAGCGCCTACAGCTTTTTTTAGCAGAGCCCAACACTTGTAGTTTTCATCTCAAATAACATAACATCCATTTGAGTAATTAAGATGGAACCATTATCTCTTGTGACCACACGTGCCTGGTATTAATGAATACTTTCCAGGTTTTTACTTTGTTCTGCTTGGATACAGATTTCTCAATGTATTCTCTTTTGTTTTTGGCTTTGATCAACTTGTATTTTTCCTTTACAGCTTAAAGAATATTTCATTGCTATTATTTTTCACTTTCTTTTTTCTTTTCTTGGCTTCATTTCTTTCTTTTTTCATCTTTCAACATTTTTACTTTTTCTCTGGGCTGTACTTAAGGCAGTACAAACGGTGCAGCTGCACAGAGCGGCAAGACTTTAGGGACCTCAAAAAAATATGTCTTAAAGGAATATTTTGGTATTTTTCATGTCTCAACTAAACTTGTTTGAGGATTTATTATGTAACACAGAGATCGATTATTGATCCATAAAAGACTTTACATTAAATTAAACATGATTTTATGAATATTTCTTTTTCGTTTTGATTTGCTTGAAAATAAAAGCTAAATACAAAAATAGAAGGGCCCCCAAGAATTGTAATGCACTGGACCCCATCAATGTTAACATTCAGACTTGCTTTTTCTCCTATTCTTCTTTTCTTTCCCTTCTTTTCTTCCCCTTCTTTCGATTCTGTTTCTTCCCATTTCATCTTTTTCCATATTTTTTTATCTTCAGTTTTTTTAACTTCTTTGTAGAATGTTTGATTTTTTCAATATTTTTTCTCTTTTTCTTCTTATCTCTTTCTGTTAATTCTTTCTTTTTATTTTACTCACCCTCTCTCTCTCTCTCTCTCTCTCTCTCTCTCTCTCTCTCTTATTCACTCTCTAATTTCTCTGTTCTTGGAAACCGTCAACCAAAACTATTAACATAGGTTTCTTTTTTAGCGGGTCTGGCTGGCTGTCCTTATTTACTCCTTGTTATGTATAGAAAAAACGTTTCTTTTGTTTTGTTCATCCCCCCTCCCCCAAATAGATTTTTAGCGGAGGGTTCAATTTACAATGTAAGTTTATGGTAAATTGTTCCCTTAGTTTGTGTCTGACAGCATTTACACTTTTCTTGTGAAAATTCAGACTTTTTAGTGATCACCACCCAACAAAAGGCAAAAGAAGTAATTTGTTCATTGATCACCCCTTTTTCCAATTTTTTAATTGATCACCCCCCACAAAAGGCAAGAGAAATAACTTATTCATTGATCATGTCAATTTACAATGTAATATTATGCTAAATTGGTCCCTTAGTTTTTGTCCGGCAGTGTTCACACTTGTTTTTTGAAAATTCAGACTTTTTAGTGATCACTGCCTAACCAAAGGCGAGAGGAGTAATTTATTCATTGATAACCCCTCTTTCCAATTTTTTCATTGATCACCCCCAACACAGCATGCTGCCAAAAGATGGTGGTCAAGTGACGGTTTCTATTGAGTGACTAACCAGACCTGTTCTTCATTTATCGATTCATTTCAATTGTGGCAATAACTGATATTCAACTTTTTCTCATGATTAATAAATGACTTCTTTATTGTGTGCAGCTGATTTCATAAGTGATTCAAACTTTGATTTTTACAGCCTGGTTGGCTTGGAGTCAAATCGACAGAAATCACTAAAACAACCATTTGCGCTGACAGAACATCTTTATGACATGTTTATAACATTTCAAATAACTCAAAAGTGTGTTGAATGTTTTTGTTAATTTAAATTTTAAATCTTCCTCTTGTACGCGAGTTGTTGTGGGGAGACGGAGATGGCAGCCGCCTTATTGTATCCGCCTGTTTTTATTATGATAATAAAATAAATCTTGGCACAAAAATGTTAAGAAAGAACAGTTCTGAACCAACAACTATTGGCAAGTTTTAAAAGGACAATCTTTCTTTCTGGCAAGACTTTCTGGCCTCTTTAGATAACAGTTTCTTTGAATTTTCTTTACTTTGGCTGTTGTGAGTTTCATGAATAGACAAGAACAGATTCAAAATCTGCAACGTTGTTTACAAAATTTGTTCTCTTATGATATCACAATGTTCTATTATGACATCATGAAAAATAGGTCAGAATATGAATATTGTAAATCTCTCAACTCTTGCCCCCCCCTCTCTCTCTCTCTCTCTCTCTCTCTCTCTCTCTCTCTCTCTCTCTCTCTCTCTTTCTCTCTCTCAGGATGCTTTCAACCTTTTCAATTTTGGTCTCACAGAACTTGCAACATTCATCGCAGGTAAAAAGAGAGGATGAAAGTCCGCTAAAAATCCATGGAAACACTGGATAAAAAAAACAGTCATCATCACTATCATCATCATCAAATAATGTCAGGAACGTTAAATGTCATGACCCTGTTAATCCAAAAAGAGACCAATCTTGACCTTCCACACCAGACGAAGAAACAGTTTAATAGAACAAACATCTTTAAAAGGAACAAAAGGCAGACAAGTAGAGCTTCAAAGAAGAAAACAGAAACCCGCTTTCCGGTTTCTGATTTACAGTGGTGCCTCACATAGCGAAGAGGTCTTATAACAAGATTTCACTTAGCGAGAGGTCCCAATTGCCAACAAAAAATATCTTAGCGAATTGTTTTGTTTGTCAGTAAAAACAAGAAAAAGAACACTGACTCTGTTCAAAACCTGCAACGTTGTTTACACAATTTTTGAGAGCATTTGGCAACATTTGTTTCTGTAATAAAACTATTTGTGTCCTATTGATTAGAAGAAAAAGAATAATGTAAAGCTGTTAGGAGATTAAAAAAAGACTCTCTGAAAATGGACACTGACTGGTTTTCTCGAGTCTTGCTACATTTTTGGTTGTATCCCAGAAGTGTTATTTATTTATCTGCCTCCCCACAACAGCAAATTTGACACAAGGTCAGTTTAGGGTAGGGTCCTGCACGCGAATGTGCATGCAGGGGGGGGGGAGATCCCAAATCCCCATGACTAGAGACCTGAGGAGGGAGAATCCCAAGTCCCTGTCACTGAGAGTTTTTTTATTCACCCCCCCACGGCTGCAAATTATGACGTGAAGTCTTTTTAATCTGTGGTCCAGCACGCGAACGTGCAGGCAGAGGGGTGGAGATCCCATGTCCCCATGACTAGAGACTTGAGGGGTGAGAATCCCAAATCCCTATCACTGAGACAAATGCCATGAGGATAGTGATACTTCCCTGGAAAGCTAGTTAAGTATAATGTGAGCGTGAACGCAGACCCCACACTTAGACTAGCACACCCGATTCACCCACATTGGGGCGATCGCAAAGGTCAACAACCCAACCGAAATGCAATAGAAGGTTCTCGTCTGGGAGAACAGCCTTAATGATCACTGTAGCTCCTTTGCCAGAAGTGTGTATCTATTTTTCAAGGCTCGAAATTAGCGTTGTTCCGCGATGGTAGAAAATGTGTTTGAGATGAAAACCGATCTACTTCGGGATGCTTCTGAGACGAAAGCATTTCTTTTTAAACTGTCACTTCAGCAAATTAGAAACTGAACTGATATGGAGGGATATAAAGAGTTAAAGTTAAATATCAGTTACTGCTTTGTATTCACTTTCACTCCCACTGAACAGAGTGAAAAAGTATACATGTGCATACATTGTGTATTTGGGCAGTTATCCTTCATTAATGCAAGTTTAGTTGAATATGACAGACAAGGAAAACCTTTTCATCTTTTTGGTTAATTTTTCTTGTTTACTCGCAAGAGATTATACAAATAACGTCCAAACGATATATATTCGAATGAACGCTTTCAACTGTGCGTTCCGACATTTTCAAGTTAATGAAATGTAATAAAACAAATCCACTGTAAAAAAAGACTCGCCATAATGGAAGCGCTTCTAATAAAATTAAAAAATCCAACCCTTAACAAAATCTCTTTTGGTCACGACCAGGGAGTTTTAAATGTGTTCAACAACTAACATCTGAAACGCCCATCTAACAAATATTGCATTCGCCCATCAATTGTCTTGCACGCCAACTAAGCAACGCTATCAATTTTGGCACTATTTAAAACTGTGCAAACAATGACATTTCATGAACTTGAAAATGACTGAATGCACAGTTGAAAGCGTTTGTTTCAATATATCGTTTGGGCGTTATTTATATAATTTGGATCCGAACATACTTTCTCTTGTGCGTAAACAAGAAAAATTAACCAAAAAGATGAAAAGGTTTTCCTTGTCTGTTGTATTCAACCAAACTTGCATGTACATACATATAAACTGTATATGTATATGAATGTACATTTCTCTTTCCTTCTGTTGAAAGACCCGGTGAAAACAGTGGTAGAGGGGTGGCTGCAGGGCACGGAGACCTCAGTTCAAAGCAGGGTTGCCATTTTGGCCATTTTATTGGCAAATTTAGCCTTTTTGAAAAGCGTTTGGCTATTAACCTTTTGGTTTGGCCATATTTATTTTTCCCTTAGTTTTTAATTTTTTTAAAATGAAACAAACTGAAATGAAACAATGTCCATATCTAAAACTGAACATCTACTTAATTATTATTATTATTAGTAGTGTTTTTTGTACATGCCTGAAGGTTGATGAGGGAACAAGGATTGCATGAAGGGGTCAATGTTCTAAACAATTTTGGGGACCCTTTCTTTAGGTCTTCGAAATATAGAATTGATTGGGGTAAGCTAACTTTGTTGTAGAAGTATTTTAAATAAATGTAATATAATGACGAGTACGGGTGACTTAATTAGGTTCATTTAGTGTCTATAATAAGGAAAGGAAATTAGTAATTAACTTGTTCGTGTCAGAGGTCAAATGACCGGTTCATGGCTGGAGAAAGGATAGGGTATCAAATTGGCCATGTTTTGGTCATTAGAGTAATCTGGTTATCTTCCTGGGGATTTTGGAAAGGAACCCTGTGGTGCTGGCGCCAGTTCTGGTCGTCAGATTAGTCTGGTTATCTGGTGAGGGATTTTACGCGAGTTAGTAGATTATGTGAGTTAGTAGATTATGAATGATTTCGAAAACGCATTAAGGATTTTGAGTATTGGTTGATCAAAAGACATTATGAAGATAAGTAACATTAATGGAAGTGAGAAAGGAGTAAAGAAATAATGAGAAGAGTCAATGAGGAACAAGACAGATATGTAAATGATACGTATAAATAGAACCATCATTTGGAGAAGGGTCAGTTAGAGAGAATTAGGGGGCCAGAATGGCCAACATGCATTAGCCTCCAACACGTGTGGAGTTAATTAGGCATAACTAAATACACTTATGTTTTCTTAGCCTTCCTGTCTCTCTGTACACACCTTGTCAAGTTAACGACCTATGTTGACAATTAATTTAATACTTAACTAACCAATTAATTGCTGTAGCTCTACAGTTTACTGATAACTTTTCAGTTTTGTTTAAAACCAATTTATTTGAATGGAGAAAAAAAATATAATCACAAACGGCATGTGGGACCCGCAGGGTGGGATGGGGGGGGGGGTAAACCTGAAAAATCTGGGAGACGCAGTCGGACCTAGTGCCACCAGTGATATAATTACTTATTTCCTCAACATTTTAATGGTGTTTTTATTATGCTACTAATTAACAGCTACTAGTTAACAACTAACAACTATAGTAATAACACAGGAAAGAAACAACATTTTGATTTTGGGACCATTTACATTTTCTTCAGGGCGGTTAAAATTGTTTTTCAGGACAGTTCCAGGACAGTGGTGAAAAAAGTTAGTCTGGAGACCTGCTATTTGTGTTTCCCATAGGTTATAGGTTATATAACTCTATGCTTATAATATGAGATGTTAAAAAAAGGTTTTAGCTTCTTAAATTACAAAAGCATTTTATTATGTCACATTTTTTTTATTTTGAGAATTGATTTAAAAGAATTATATGACGTAGTGTGAGGTAAAAAATTAAAAAAATATTCTTCTTTCTTTGCCCACTCTCTCTATCTTTCCTTTTGTATGAATGCTATTAACCGATTCAAACAAGTCTGAATGAGAAACTTTTTGGCTACCATAGAACTGTCGACCTTCATTGCAGTTAAAAACTATGAAATTTCATGAAATTATCTAACATCTAGATAATGCTATTAACCGATTCAAACATCTAGATAATGCTATTAACCGATTCAAACATCTAGATAATGCTTCTATGAGCAGAAAAATAGCAGAAAAGAAGGGGAAGAAAAAGTAAAAGAAAAATGATGAAAAGAAAGAAAAAGAAACTGGTCTGGTTAGTCACTCAATAGAAACCGTCATGTGACCAACATTTTTTGGCAGAATGCTGTGTTGGGGGTGATCAATTAACAAATTTGAAAAAGGGCTGATCAATGAATAAGTCACTTCTCCTGCCTTTTGTTGGGCCTCCCACTAAAACCCTATTTTGTGGGAAAATTTTTAAAAAACAAAAAACGTTTTTTCTAGACATAATAAGGAGTTTAAATTTTCAGCACTCTTGCTCGATTAGTGTGGCCTGTACGTGCGACACATACATAGATAGCCAGCCAGCCAAACCCACTTAAAAACTGAAGAAACCTATGTTAATGTTGATTATGTTGATGTTGACAGTTTTGGTTGACAGTTTCTAATATAAAGCTATAATATCATATAAATCATGATATAATTGCAGTACAAATAAAAATATGCCTCCAGTATTCTTTCAATTGTTTACAACTCTATAATTACATTGCTTAGTTTGTTTTTGTATGGGTTCTTTGATGGCTCCTGCCATGGATTTATCAAGAAACCATAAGAGCTGCATTTCTATCGACATCCTCTAAAGAAACTTTATAATCTGGTCATTGGCCAATGAGTCTGTATTGTCTGAAGAATTGCCAACTCATGACAGCTGGCAGCCATTTGCAAATGGATATGGATTTGAAAAAAGGAATTTGCCTTCTACCAGATAAGCTTCTAATCACTGCAGGCCAAAGAGGAACATTACCAAAAGTATATATAAATACATAAATATACAAATATTACTAGTAATAAGCAAATGAATAATAAAATAATATTCACAATAAATATACATTAATATATAAATACATAAATCTATAAAAATAAAATACCAAGGAGGAACATTACTTGCACTCAAGCTGATATTGATCATCATGTGCCAGGGTTGCAGAACTACAACTGTTTATTTTTTATTTTTACTGCAATTATATCATGATTTATATAATATTATAGCTTTATATCTTCATTATTATTTCTTCCTTTAATAGATGCATTATCACTAGCTATATAATATCTTCTGTACGAGCTATATGTATATATGTGTGTGTATATGAATATTGTACTGATGTATGGGTATCGATTTTTATGCAGTCTGATTCATTCATTTCATGTCGTTCACAGCCAGGCCAGTCAGAGGCTTCAGGGGGTACAGTAGAGGGGGCTTTGCTTTGCGTTATTAATCGTGGTGTAGAGATTGGTCTTCTCCTTAGGAGGATTAACGGGATCGCCGCAGGAGGCTCTCTACAAGAACCCCAGCTGTTTATGGCTCTTGGTATTCCCAGATGGTTACTCATCTAGGTACTGACCAGGCTCGACGATGCTTAACTTTGTTGATCATACAAGAACTAGTATGTCTAACGCGATTTTGCTGTAACAACAAAATCATTAAATAGACGGAAAATGAAAGAAATTATCAGAAACTAGCATTCCAAGGGAAATTATGAATCAACGCCACCCACACATGCTGTGTTGGGGGTGATCAATTAAGAAGTTGGAAAAAGTGGTGATCAATGAATAAGTTGGCTTTTGTTGGGCTGTGATCACTAATAAAGTTCTGAATTTTTTAAAAAACAAGCAGACACAAACTAGTGACCAATTTAGCATAAACTTACATTGCATATTGAACCCCCCTCTAAAAACCTATTATGGGGGTGAATTTTCAAAAAACAAAAAAAATTTTTTCCCTACTCAATGAGGGGAGTGTGTGTGCAAAACTTGAAGTTTTTACTATGAACAGTTAGTGCTGGGCGAAGTCCAGATACATAGAATGATAAATAGATAAATATAAATGTGAGAACACATGAATAACCTAAACCCAGCAATAAACCAGTGTTGTATGTAGCAGCGATTAATAATGGCTGACAATGCTTCATCTAATAAAATCTCTGCTACTAATACTACTAGTATATAAACAATAACAAATATGGTGCTGAGAGAGCTTGGGAAAAACAAAGGGTAGGTCTAAGGGTTGGCATCAATCTATGGCATGGATCGGAAAATAAAGGACAGATTCTTGGTGAGACTTGAACTCACATTCCTTTTGCCACAGAGAAGCCTGGTTAAACTAGATACTCCAATGAGTTTTTACAGGAAGATCTTATACATCTGGTGCCTATTTCCCCTTATAGGTCTTGTTATTCTGAACATTTTGATACATCATTTGCTTCTCTACTCCTATTAATTCACTAATTATGATTATTTATTCATTTGCGGACTTGCAGCAAATTGAACACTTACAAAAACTGAAAAGCAATCATTTTTTTAATATGTAGACATTGTGTACTTGCTTAAATGTTATACGAAACTGAAGAACATTTATTTTTCTGCTAGGTGATATTGGTTCCAAAGATATACATCGAAAGAGTAGGTGTCAGCAATCATTTATTTATAGACACCTTTTTTTTCAACCACAGTACAAAACCGTCACATTGTAGTTTGGGCACTGTAAACACATTAAAATGAAAATTCGCTGTAAAATTGTTCTTAAATCAAACGGTGACAAATAAGACACCAACAGATTTAGAATTGGTCATTCTTTATTATGGCATGCATAAGAGTTTTGTATTAGTCAACATTATGGAGAATGAACACTTGAGAAACAGGGAAAAATTAGCATTAATGTGACATTTTCCCCAAAAAATCTGACTGTTTGGACTACCTATTTAAACGCATGAATAACCTAAACCCAGCAATAAACCAGTGTTGTGTGTAGCGGTGATTAATACAGTATAAAATAACCATAATCTTTGATCTGCAAACAGCAAAGTGTGTAGCAAATTTATCACTTTTACACACTTTACACATATTGTTTCCCCAACTCAATGTATTCATACACAGAGTGAAACCTGTATGCAAGCTGTTTTATGACAACATAAATGATTACTTTGCTGAATAAAGTCCCATAAAAATATAATAAAATAAAGAAACAATTAGCATATTAAAGTTGTCTGTTTTGTAGCATTATGGATATCTATAATATATATTATTGCTGGGTGTAGTCATAAAACTTCCTATATCTTTAACACTAAAATTGTACAAAAGAAATGTTGTGTAATTTAGAAGAATCTGTATTTTGTGACATCTATAAATCAGCTATCGATGTGGAGTAGAAGACTTGGCATAAGAAACATTATAAAGATTTGGTAGCGATAATATTGTACTGTTTATTCATACCTGGTGTTTAGTGTGGTTGTTTCAGCTTTGAACGTTGTCTGCTTTCCAATAAAATGACGAATATTCCAATACATAATTCATTGGATTGCAAAAACCTTTCACAGTGGTAGAGTGCTCATCTCCAGTTCAGTAGGTCATGGGTTCAATCCATGGCCAAGTCATACCAAAGACTTTAAAAATAGTGCTCAATGACTCTCTGTTAAGCACGCAGCATAAAGAGTAGGATTGAGGAGACCAACATCCCTGTACTGAGTTATGGGACTATGGATTTATCTATGAATACTTACATTGTAAAGTTTTCAGTCAAAAGGATAATTGTCTCTGAGTTGAGTGAACACTGCTTTTGGGAGGCAGTTCCAAATGGCAATTATATCTTTTGACTTTTACTGAAGCAGCAACAATAATGGCCCAGTTTGTCAGGGTTTTTTTTACCTTCCTTAAAACTAATAACAGGCCTTGATGATCAGCCATCAACTTTTCAATCTGGCAATAAGAAGTAGAAAAGATTTTTGTGTCTCAAACAGGGAAAACAAATTATGTTTCAGCAGGATAGTTTTAAAAGCATTCGTTTATTTATTTCTCTCTCTCTCTCTCTCTCTCTCTCTCTCTCTCTCTCTCTCTCTCTCTCTCTCTCTCTCTCTCTCTCTCATCAATATATTTATACATGCAAGTGCGTGTGTTCAAGAAAGAGAGAAAATACATGTACATTAATCTACTGGGTGTCCATAAAGCCTATTTAAAAGCACCCCCTAGGCACCTCCCATGGAGGAGGGGCCCCAAGGCCTTAAAAAAGTGATTCACCTATTGCATTTCCACTGACATTATACAGGGTGTCCCTAAAAAAATTTGAACAACATTTTATTTAATTGAAATATTAATAAATAACATCTTCAATGTGTTTTCCATCATCTGTGATGCAAAGTTCAATGTGCTTTGCGAGATTCACATGAACCCGATGCATTAACTCCACATTTCTGTCAATTTGAGCACATTCATTTACGATGCATTCCCCCAGGTGTCTTGTATCTTTAATTTTCATAGAGTACACCTTCTCCTTTAGCATACACCAGAAAAACTCATATTTAATCTGTGGGGCAAAAAATATATAATTAGTTATAAA
This sequence comes from Architeuthis dux, assembly GCA_006491835.1. Lineage (NCBI taxonomy): Eukaryota > Metazoa > Mollusca > Cephalopoda > Oegopsida > Architeuthidae > Architeuthis > Architeuthis dux. Next base: position 313,470 of record VCCN01001394.1, on the reverse strand, counting down.
TAGTGATATTTCCTATGTACACAGATTTTTTCAGACTGTTGTCCTCACCTTGGTTGTTCTTCTTTTGAACACAATGTTTCAGCCATTTGTACTCTACAGCCTTCCTCAGGTAGGTGTCGTAGTGACAGTCCACTGCTCATGCATAGGCACACCAGAATGGGTACATTTTACCCCCACACTTTGAGGGGGGGGGTGCTCCATCCATGGGCCTCCTCTGTCTTTCACTCAAGCAGCCACAATAATGGGGCCCAATTTGTCAATGTTTCTTTTACCTTCCTTCAAATTAAATCAACCAATTCAACCTGGGTAGATAAATGTGCAAGAAAGAAGTAAAGAAGATTTTTCTGTCTCAAACAGGGAAAACAAATTATATTGCGCTGTTTGAGCAGGATAATTTTAAAAGCATTTGTTGAGAGAGAGACAGACAGACAGACAGAGAGACAGAGAGAGACAGAGAGAGACAGAGAGAGACAGAGAGACAGAGAGAGAATACATGTACATTACCACTAAATGTTATGTTATATCCTTACTACAAGGAAAAATTCAAGTATGCATAAATCACATCAAAATGTTTACAGTTCAAACATCTCAGACAAGTTTTGTGTATAATTAAACTACATTCAATCTCTATATATTTGCATATACACACACAACAACACACATACAAGCACACACACACACTTACACTCATAAGGTCATTAATCTTAGCCATCCCTTATTGAATAATTCCAACAATATATATATATATATATATATGTTGAAAATACATAGTGCTCAATATTTTAGTGAATAAATGAATAAATTTGCTTTATAATTGCAATGAAACAGACTGTCAATCTTGGAATGCTAGTTTAATGTTGCTTTTTTAAAACAAATTGCCAAACTCTTCCAACTTAGAAACAGGGATGGAAATTGGGACGTACGTGTGGGTACGACGTATACCTACTTCTCTTTGTAGGATTTTTGTATGTTCAATATCTACTAATGGAAACATTATTGTATACCTAGTTCACCAAACCCGTTTCCACCACTGCTTTGGAATAAACATAGACACAGCTGGATTAAACTAGTGTGGGGCCTCTAGCATATGTTATAAAGGAGCCCCAAATCTTTTTTTAAAATACACATAAATATTAGAACATATACATTTTTTACTTGTATAGAAAAGTGATTAATTTGTTTAATTTGCTATACAGCCAGATAATATAACAAATATGTCTGACATTTCAATAATAGTATTACTTTGTATTTGTGGCTATGATTTCAGTTTCAAATATCTTCATATTTTATGTGTTGTATATGTATCACATAGATACCACACTCCCATTAATTACTGTGTTAAAGTAATAACCCAAATTAAAGGTGATAATTGCCCAATGCAAGCACAAGACCCTAATGTTGACAAAAGTCTGACCTATTAGTGGTTGTGGAGCTCTAGACTGAAACCAGAAGGGTTTATCCTAGCTGCTCAAGATCAAAGCCTGCTAAGATCTTACCATGCACATATTTTAGGAACGGGTCAGAGGCAAAGCTGAAGAGACTATTGACCATCTAATAGGTGGCTGCTCTACCCTAGTCCCAAATGAATTTTAAAATAATTATGGTAGGGTAGGACAATACCTTCACTGGAAGATATGCCAACATTATAACCTACCTACCCCACGCAGAAAAATGGTATGAGAACAAACCACCACCTGTGCTAGAAGGTGAAGGTGTTACTTTACTATGGGACTTCACCATACATACCAACCGCACTATACAAATTTCAAAGATCATAAATGGTATCTTATAGACATGACCTTCCTGTCTGATAAAAACATCTCAGCAAAGGAATTTGAAATAGAAATCGCAAGAATGTGGCATTTAAACACAGCCACTAACCCAGTAGTAGTTGAAGCGCTGGGAATGATTAAGAAAAAGACTGATGCACACCTAAAAGAAATCCCAGGAAATCTATCTTTACCTGAGATACAAAACATTGTGCTAATGAACACTGTTCACATACTCAGAAAAAGTCTCTCAATCCAAAAGCCCTCTACCAAAGCCTTATACCCAACTTATGTGTCCTTGTTTGAAACTCTCACTATATTTTTCTTTTCTTGAAATTTGTATTTGTTTAAATGTCTTTTTTTCTTTTATAATAATATTTCAATTATATGTGTGTGTTTGTTCCCAATGGGTTGAAGGCAAATGAATAATATTAAAAAGAACAAAAAAACTAGCATTTCAAGGGAAATTATGAATCACTGCCACCCATATATGTTGTGTTGGGGGTGATAAATAAAAATTTGGAAAAAGGGGGTATCAATGAATAGGTTACTTATCTCGCCCTTTGTTAGGAACTAAAATCTTCAAAAAACAAGCATGTACGCTGCTGGACACAAACTAAGGAACCAATTTAGTATAAACTTACATTGAAAATTGAACCCCCCCCCCTCTGTTTAAAAAAACAAAAAAACATTTTCCCTACTCATTGAGGGGAGTGTGTGAGCAAAATTTCAAGTTTCTACTATGAACAGTTTGGGCTGGGCGAAGTCCGGATAGATACATAGATACATATAAATGTCAGAACACATGAATAACCTAAACACAGCAATAAACCAGTTTTGTGGGTAGCAGTGATTAAAAATTCTCAATAACTTCCTAAGAAAAACCTTCATTTACCTTAGGTCTCAGGTGAAGGACTTGGTAAATAATTGTATCAAACAGCAAATCAAGAAAATATAATAATAATGGGATAAAAAAAAAAGATTCTACCCCCCCCCCCTTTTCTAGTGATGTTGTTAAATTTGGAAATATCTGTTGTTATCCTGAGATGTGGTTCGGCACGGATCAGCACATCCCCTTAAGTAACTTTCTGCTATGAGCAAATGACTTCATGTGTCAAAGAGAGACACGCATCTCATTTCCCCCAAAGTGTCTTGTCACAGCTGATCCATGAACTGCAGGGGCAGTTTGCTCAGCGCAAGATGAAAACTGAGCAAACAAATTAGAAACCAAAACCATCATCAAAACTGTTTTCATGTTGATCTGGCTGGCTGGCTATGTATGTATATATCATGTGTACATGCCGTACCAATAGAGCCAGAGGGCTGAAAATCTAAACATTTACTCCTTATGTCCAGAAAAAAAGTTTTTGTTTTGTTTTTTGAAAATTCCCTCCTTAAATAGCTTTTTAGTGGGGGAGTTCAATTTGCAATGTAAGTTTATGCTAAATTGGTCCCTCTTTGTGTTTTTCAGACTTTTTTTAATGATCACTCGCCCAACAAAAGCGAGAGAAGGAACTTATTCATTGATCATCCCTTTTTCCAATTTTTTAATTGATCACCCCCAACACATCATGCAGCCAAAAAATGTTGGTCACATGACAGTTTCTATTGAGTAACTAACCAGACCTGTTTCTATTTTGTCCAATTATTGTTGTAACAACAGTTTATTCTTGGACAGATTATTCATCTGAAACACCAACTTAAATCCTTTTATGCACTTATCACAGTAGTCAGCGAACTATGGCCCGTGGGCCAAAACCACCCCACAGTTCCATTTCACCGACTTCATTAAATATTTAATGTTGTATAACACATTTATTTGGTTTTCCTTATCTATCTTTTGTTAGCAAACAATAAAATTCAGTCTTGAAAAATAGAGCAAAAGTCTCATTTCTGCAGTGGCCTCAAATAAATAAATCTTTTATAGCTAGAAATATTTCAAGAGTACACTTCCATGCTTTTCTATTAACTCTTAAATTCATACAAAGAAATAGAATTTCAAAGTAAATAACCCCTGAATAAAATTATCTCCCTTTGACCATTTGGTGAATTTCTTTTTTTAATTCAATTCACAGAAGAGTTCCACTATTTGTTATGCTATTCATTGAAGAGTTCAAATGTCAGTTTAAGAGTTAATACTCTTGACTAAATTTGAACCACAATTTGAAAAATACTTTTTCACCAAAAAAGAATTTCATAGTTCTCATTGATTGATAGTACGTGGAAGTTTATGTAATAATGAAAAACATTAGTAAGTAATTGAAAAAACAAGCTGTTTCCATAGCCTTGTATGATCATTGTTAATAATTTATTCATACATATTTACAATGCCAGCACTCAACGCCACGTGCATCTTCTCAATCTCATAAAACAAATATGTATCCCTGACCACGAAGGTGTAAACAGTGGCACCTTGCTGGAAGTCAATAAGCGCTCTCCTGCCTAAGCGAAATAACTCATTACAGACAAAGAGAATACTTAGTTAACAGTATTTATGTATCTATCAAGATATCCGGATTTCGCCCAGCCCTAACCATTCATAGTAGAAACTTGAAATTTTGCACACACACTCCCCTCAATGAGTAGGGGAAAACATTTTTGTTTTTGAAAATTCCCCTCCAAAATAGGTTTTTAGAGGAGTTTCAATATGCAATGTAAGTTTATGCTAAATTGGTCACTAGTTTGTGCCCACTTGTTTTTTGAAAATTCAGACCTTTTTTTAGTGATGACAGCCTAACACAGCACATGTAGGTGGCAGTGATCCATAATTTACCTTGGAATGCTGTTACATTTTTGATTTGCTTTGGCCTGCAAAACATAGAAATATTGCTAATCCAGCCTGCCTCAGAAATATCTTTGCTGAACTCTGACTTATCACATTATTTGCTCCATGTTGCACAAAATCTGCACCAATAATAGGATTATCAATGCTTTAGTATTCACAACTTCCCATTCCAGAATCTCAATGATGCTTTATATTACAAAATTGTGATGTAAATATATTTGCAATATTTTTTACTCTTAACATTTTTAGAACATTTTTTAATTTTTTTTATCAATTTTTTTTTCTTCATCCATCTCGCAAACCCTTGGGAGTGTCCTTGCGACCCTCATCCCATGGTGTTGGGAACCACTGGGCTAATCAATCAGCCTATATCAATGCAAATATTCTACCATCTCTATAGGAATCGACTATCTGTTTTCCCGTTTCTTGCAATCATTTTTTTTATAGAAGAAGCTATATATATATATGTGAATGTGATATTTTTTATGTGAATGTGATATTTTTTATTGATCCACAACGAGTTGTACAACTA
>VCCN01001394.1:268513-284252 GCA_006491835.1 Architeuthis dux | reverse complement strand
ATATATATATATATATACAAATATTTGTATGTGTGTCAGAATGTGTCTCTGTGACAGATCAAGATAAACTTAGTAAATATCATTACTTATGTATACTATTACATTTATATGCAAGAATTGTTTATTTGTGAATGAATGTATATTCATCTATAAATATATTCTATTCATACTCATGTAATATATATATATATATATATAGCTGAAACTTTTGTCAAACTCCAGGACAAAGTCAGAGTTGACTTTATTTCCTATGTAACAAGAACAAGTACAATCTTCACCAAAAATAGTGGAATAAACTGACATAGACAATCAGCATTTCACTGTGCAGATCAATTAAATTGTATGTGAAACCGGTGTCACAGTGGGTTTTTATGGTTAAGATAACACTTATCCTTAATCCTACTCTTTAGCAGAGAGGCATTGAGTACCATTTTTTTTTTAAATCTTTGGTATGACTCAGCTTACAGCATCTGGTATTCCATGATGGTCACCCATCTAGGTAATGACCAGGCTTGAAGTTGCTTAACTTTGATGATCTTACAAGAACCGTTGTGGCCAATGTCTGAATGTGTGTATATGCTGATGTAGATTGTCATTCAATACTGCACATGCACACACACACACACACATGTGTGTGAGGGGGGTAAGTATTACTTATCAATTTGGGGGGGTAAGTATTACTTATCAATTTTGTAACCTCTCAGCTGCACACGCATATCAATTGGGAAATTCATAACACAAATCATGATTTTGCAATAAGAAATAGGTCTGGTTAGTCACTCAATAGAAATTATCATGTAACCAACGACTGTTGGGGGTGATCAATTACAAAAATTGGGAAACGGGTTGATCAATGAATAAGTTACTTCTCTCGCCTTTTGTTGGGCCACGATCACTAAAAAAAGTCTGAATTTTCAAAAACTAAGGGACAAATTTAGTATAAACTTACATTGCAAATTGAACCCCCCACTAAAAACCTATTTAAGGAGGGGAATTTTTTTTAAAAAAGAAAAGTTTTTTCTAGACATAAAAAGGAGTAAATGCTTAAATTTTCAACCATCTAACTCCATTGGTGCAGCCTGTATGTGTGATACATACATACATAGCCAGGCAGCAAGGCAGATCAACTTAAAAACTGAAGAAACATATGTCGACAGTTTTGGTGACAGTTTTAGTGGACAGCTTCGAGCAAGATTGGCCTGGTAAAACAGGATCAAAATTTACATGACTAGATACTGAGTTGGATTGATCCTGGTGAGATTCGATTTTGTTTTATATAACCAAATACAAAACTATTCAAATACAAAGTATTCCATTGGAGTATGACACATTCCACTGTATGCATTATACGTACATAGCCAGACCATCTTAAATACTGAAGAAACCTATGTCGACAGTTCTGGTGACAGTTTTGTTTGGTGCTTTCTAAAAAAAAGCATCGACAGTGAATAAAGGTGAAGATGCAGGTCTAAATCAATTATTGACTTGCAACCAAATCTCATCTTGTAAATTCGTTTCCTGTATGAATTGATGGAAGCCATTTCCTCAAATTGTTACTGAAAGATGTTTTTCTGCTTTCCACATTATTTCAATGGCTTCACACATGGCAGCATTTCACAGCTTGCAAACACATAGAAATAAACAAATATTAAAGCAAAAAACATTGGAATTGATTTCTTGATTAGTTAATCCCAGTGAAAAGAATTCACGGATGCAGGTCTCAATAGAAACCGTCACAAGATCAACATCCTGTTGGGGGTGATCAATTAAAAAATTGGCAAAAGGGGTGATCAATGAGTGAGTTACTTCTCTCGCCTTTAATTTTTTTTTTAAAGTGTGAACACTGCAAGACACAAACTAATGGAGCAATTTAGCATACACTTACATTGTAAATTTAACCCCCCCACTAAAAATATAATTTGGGTGGTAATTTTCAAAAAGTAAATAAAAACGTTTTTTCTAGACACAATAAGGAATAAATATTTAAATTTTCAGCCCTCTGGCTCCATTGGTGTGGCCTGTATGCACAACACATACATAGCCAGCCAGACCAACTTAAAAACTGAAGAAACCTATGTTGACAGTTTTGATGACAGTTTTGGTTGACAATGAAATTCACCTAATGGTCAAAGGGGATAATTTCAATCAGGTGTTATTTCCCTTGATGAATTTCCCTTCATAGATTTTATTGAATTTGAGAGTTAACTGATGTTTAACAGTAAAAGTTTATTAAAATACAACAGATAATATTTCTCAAAATCTACATTTTTACAAAAAGAACTCTTCTCCATATCCATTCGTGCAATTTTCTCAGAAGTTTTTACCAATTTCTTTTCCCTTTAAGACTGAAATTGAGTTACAAAAATATGGCTTCTTCTGGTGTCAATATAAATCACAGTTCTATCATTGAACTGTGCATTAACATCTAAACTGATCAGGCAACAACCTTTTTGATTCTTCTTTGTGGCTCCCATTCTGATTCCTTTTTTTTATATTTTCCAATAAAATGTATATTATCATTTATAATATTTTTCTTTTAAAAATAAAAAAGACTATGAATATTTATGAATCAATCATTATGTACAGGAACATTTTCATAAAATGTTCATGACCTTGTTAAATGCATGCTTTGAAAAGACTGAAATCAGGTGTCGCCAAAGTGGTCGATATCAACCCCTGTGGGTCGATGACACTATTCAAGTGGCTGATAAATGCCAGGAGGTAGAAAGGGGGTCGATAAACACTGATTGAATATTGACATATGCATTCTTGTTTACTTTGTATTTTACTATTGATTTCTTGTTAATCTCCCAATTTTGATATATAATTTTTATTTTTGAAACGTAAAACTGTTCATAGTATTCTTCAGTTACTTTTGTCAATTTGTGCCTATTTTTGATAATTTTGCCATTTGTTGCTTGCCTGTATTGTCTGCAGATCGGGCATGTTTTAAACTCTTCCACTTTCTGATAGCCTCTATTATCCTCTTCGTGTTTTTCTTTCTTTTTTCTTTTCTTGTTCTTTTATTTTTTAATTTGTTAAATTCTGCTTTTTTGATTTTGTCCTCTTTAGTTTTTATCTTCATATTTCTCATAATGTTGCTTTAGAGTATCTACCTGTATACTGTTGCTATTCCACAAGGCCTGAAATCTGTTCTCTATCGCTACTCTGAAGTTGCTAAATGTGCTTAAAGCATAAAGTATACAATGGTTGCATAATACCAGCCATGACTTACAGATGTGAAACATGGATATTATACAAATAATTAAGCAGCAAAAATGGATGCAAGAAGAGATGACAATAGATGGGGAGAAAGACTAACCAACTGGTGCCCGTGGGACAGTAAATGCAGTAGGAAAAGACCAGACACAAGATGGAGGGACAAGATAGAAAAGTTTGCCAGTAAGACGTGGCAGAAGCTAGCACAAGATAGGTTGTCATGGAAGGAGATGGGAAAGACCTTTGTCCAGCAGTGGATTTATAATGGCTGATGATTATGACTATAGATCTGGTATTTTTTAGGAAGATTTGGTACATTTTATGATGTGGTATTAGTATGTTTGATATCTTTCTTTCAGCTGCCCTGCTTGGGGGTCAATGAGAGATCAAGGATTCCATGAAGCGGTTTGTCAACCCCTGACTTTAATAAATATAATGATAAAGAATCAGGATATTTTTCAAACCAATCTACTCATTTTTGGTTGACTTATATTAAAACCTCATTTTCTGATCAATCACTGGAGTTAAGCAAAGTTCTTCCTGTACATGCATTCAGTATTTGCTGTGTCACTATATATCATCATTAAACTGAATGAAAGTCTCAACATATTTATTTAATAAATCCTACCCATGATATCATGGGTTATATAAGCAAATAGTATTGAATAACATTCTCTCTTAGCATAAATTGATGTTCTGCAATAAAAAATAAGTTCCATCATCAATCAACCATTTAAGGTCCATTGTTGGACATTGGCCTTCCCCATGGTTTGCCAGTTCTTTTGCTTCCAAGCATCATGGTGTCAAAACATTCTGAAATTGTCCAGATCATATCATCATTTTATTTTTTGCTGACCACAATTTTGCTTATCAAGGAATCTATGTTGTAAGCCACAATGTCAAACAGTTGTCTGATATTCTTGCAACATGGTCTGTCCATTGACTTATAAGTTTGCTAATGGATTTTCGGATATATCTGACACCTGTTTTTTTATCTCTTATATTGTGCTGTCTTTTGATCTTTACATGTGATGTTTAACATGATTATCTCCTGTGAATGTTGGTTCTTAGTTTGAGAGCCAATTTCTTGGTTAAGTTCCATGTTTCTGTTTCATAGGTGACTATCGGGATGATGCATTGGTCGTAGACCCTTCTTTTTAAGACCAATGCGATCTTCTTGTTCTTGAACTTGCTAGACTGATTCTTTGCTTGATTTCTTCTCGTTTTGAGGATTCCATGTCTCTAACTTTATGGTTCTTTTGGCAAAACCATTATCTTTGAACAATTTGGCTTACATTTTGATTCTAGTATAAATAACAATAATTTATAAAGTGATTTTCCGAAAATAATTGGCCACCCCAAGTCATAGTTTTATAATTTAAATGTGGTAACCATGATGATCTATGGCTATGAAATCTGGCAACTTAAGACCATTCAGGAGAGGAAATTGGATGCCATTTACACTGATGCCTATATAAAATCCTGGGCATTAAATGGAAGGACTGTGTGTCACATAAAGAGGTCATGGAAAGATCACAACAGCCTCCCTTATCACCCACCATTTGCAGATTGCTGGTTGGTGCATGTTTGGAGACTCCCCACAGAAAGACCTGCAAATAAAGCCATCAAATGGATGCCAATAAGTCAAAGGAAGAAAGGACGGCCCAGGATAATCTGGTGATAAACACTGGAGAGGGACTTCCGACTGGTTAACAGAAGCTGGAAAGACACCATGCCTCACGTGTCGGACAATGCAGGAGCAACTGAGTGAGTCTGAATCAAGTCGTAACAAAGGTAGGAAGCACAAGATATAAACAATAAAGATGGACAAAATGGCTACCCAAAACACTTAACTGTCACTGAAGATTGGCAAGGACACAAAATACGCAGACTATTTACTTCCCATCCCCACGGCACACCGATGTACACTTACCTAAATTATTTACAGTTGTTTCAAAAGCCTAAAACACAGACTGGCATTGATTTGAAGAATTATGGAATTGTCTTTGTTTGGGTAAATCATGAGTTGGAATTTCGATAAATTGTCATTACATTTTGTGCAAAGTTTCATCTCCAAAATAAGACATTCGTCTTTTTTTTTCCCCTCCAATCCTACTGTTTTGTTGAATTATCCAATTTCTATTCACCTTCTGTTGGACACTCACCATAGCATGATGGTTGGCTTAGCTCACAATCATATTTGATGGCATATAGCAACACCTACTCCACACCTACTTCTATTCCGATTGAAGATGATTTGTGCAACTTTTGTATTGTATATGTTGTATAACTATCTTGGTTCGTGGAGAAAAAGGAAGACTCAAAACTTGTTTATAAAAATATGAGGATATATTTTTATTACATAAGATATATTGTGTCGTGGCGGAGAATGAAAAGTGGGAGAGAGATAATGAGAGCCGACAGACTGTTCCCAACAGGGAAACTGGCCTTGTATATTCCCCCAGCCTAGACGGTTTGTCTCTCTCTGTCTTTAGAGAGCATTTCTCTGTTGCTTTTATTGGGTTCGAAGGCCTACATTGATTTTCCAGCCTGCCATCTGCAGTCAGGGTCAATATCCTGCCTACGACCCCTGAACACCCGATGTGTCCGTTTTCGCTATAACTTTGTTGTCGTTGATATCCTGTTTAACTGTCAACATCTGTGGGGTTCAAATCTGTGACCTCTGCCCACGGCTGCCTAAATATCCAACATATATAATAAAAAATTATTTTTTTAAATATATTTTTTAGTATAAATATATTTATTTATTAGAATGAAATAAGCCATTGCATATGTGTGACATAAATCTTTCTAGCTATGTGAGACTTGTTAGTTTGGCTCAGTTGGTAAGAGAGCCACCTATCAATCACTTGGTGATGATTTCAAATTACGGTAGGGAAATGTTAATTCTATATATTGGTTTGGGTTAATGTGACGAGACAGACAAACAGTGAAGAGTTTACTCCCTAAATTAGGTGAGGATTGTTTTAGTTCTTGTTTTTGTTACAGTAGAAAAACAAGTTGGGCTTGATAACAAAGGTTACATTTACCTTTTAATCCATTTTGTTTTTTAGAAAAGAAGGGGTTCTTATTTACCATCAAATACAGTAATTCATTAGTGAGTTTGGTTCTCACCAGATGCTTCACTACTTTGGTCTTGTACACAGACTAAGCTAAGCTTCATAAATAGTTTGATTCACTTGTCTTAATAAAAAAACAGATTCAGTTATATTTATCTTCTATATGAGAAAGTTTTAACAAATAGAACATTTATACATGCAAATCTGACAGAAAAGGATTATCTTAGGTGGCAGAAATGGGGAGGGGGTATGCAGGGGTATAGCATATACTTACTATTCAATTTCCAGCAATGTCTACTAATGGAATCATAACTGTATAGCTAGTTCCAAAGATCCAGCCTTACTGTATACCTAGTTCCCAAAACTCAACCTTACCATATACCTAGTTCCCAAAACCCAACCTTACCATATACCTAGTTCCCAAAACCCAACCTTACCATATACCTAGTTCCCAAAACCTAACCTTACCATATACCTAGTTCCCAAAACCTAACCTTACCATATAGCTAGTTCCCCAAACCCAACCTTACCATATACCTGGTCCCCAAAACCCATTTCCATCTGTTGATTTTGTAAAAGTAATAGACTAAATGAACTTATTCACTACCTATTAATCCAAAAGTTTAAATGCTTATCAACATTCTATGAAATGTATCGGATCTAATTCTTCAAAAATAGAATTTCTGTATTGAACATAATTCAACCATGAACCCACATACATTAGCATGGAACAATGTATAATGGTAGCTCTATGGCGCATTTGTATAGCATTGACCAGGGATGGAAATGGGGGGGTATGAGTGGGTATGACGTATACCTACTTCTCAATTTCCAGGTGTTTTGTATGTTCAATGTCTACTAATGGAGACATTACCGTACACCTAGTTCCCAAAACCAAGTCTTACTGTATACCTAGTTCTCAAAACCCATTTACAATGACAAGAAAACGATATTGCTATTCCATTAATGTTGCTTTCCTGTTCATTTGAAAATCTAAAGAAAAAAACTGATGCTGATATATCAAAATGTTTTTAACATATCTCGGATTTCCTTTCTTTTCATTTCTTTAATCCCATATAATTTCACATAAAAATGTTTCTGAGTTTTTTTTTCTTTTGCAAAGCTTTTATCATGCAAATATGGAAAATACCATTTCCCCATTTAGTTCACTTGATTCTTAATATCTGTTCAATTGATACAAGAGTTTCCAGTATTTTTTAGTAAAAGCTTTTATTCATATAAATTCATAGCATCATTATTCAGACATCAAACTATTATGCAACGAGTAAGGCTGGGTTTTGGGGAACCAGGTATTCAGTAAAGCTGGGTTTTAGGGAACCAGGTATTTGGTAAGGCTGGGTTTTGGGAACCAGGTATTCAATAAAGCTGGGTTTGGGGGAACCAGATATTTGGTAAAGCTGGGTTTTGGGGAACCAGGTATTCGGTACTGTCTCCATTAAAACCTGGAAATTGAGAAGTAGGTATCCGCCGTACTCCACTGTTACCCCTTCATTTCCACCTCTGGTGTTGTCAATCTCTTTAAAGATTCAGTTGAAAGAGATAAATGTTATGGAGAGTCACAGTTTCATGCACTTTACTGCCCTCGTTATTAGGTCTTCTTGCTGCACCCTGCAAGTTCTATTAACTTGCATAATCCTCAATGGCCTCAATATGCATGGCACAGAATGTATCCCATCATGCTCTACTTCATGACCAACTCCCAATTATTTATCACATAAACTATTGATAAGAAAGTAACAAAACACCAAAACTCTCTAAAAAAGGACCTTTAATATAAATTGATGCCATAATCACAAAATATTAATATTTTAAGGACAAAGCTATGCTGTTCTAATCTTTCGTTTTGACTGCCTTCAGTATATATATATATATTTAAAAAATGTTTTATATTATATTTTTGATCAGGAAATGCATAACGATATCTATACAGAGTTAACTATAATTGGCACAAATACACAGGTATTTTTTTTCAATCAAATCTCCAGCATGTATATAACGAAACATGTACATGTTTCATCCATACATAAATACACAGTTACACTCCGGCATATATTTAACGTAATATATATTCCAGAAACAGGATTGGATATGGTAGTAGAAGGGTTCAATGAATTCCGGAATTTCCGCTATGTTCCATATACTTATTGAATAGACAGGTACCCTTGTTAGGTATATATAGATCTTTTGATTTTTCTTTTTACATTACATACATACTAAGACACACAGTTTCAAATAGTTGGACAGTTGTGTGCCAGTCTACACAGCTGGGGGAATAATGGTAACAAACACCTGTACTGTTTTATAACTTCCCTGAAACAGGTCCATGGAAAGACAGCTGATGATCCCTTATATAAAGTGTGATCTATAGTATTTAATTATATTATAACATTTACAGAAATAGTAGTAAATTCGAAATGAACAAACCAAAAGTTTTCCACAACTGTTGCAAAATCTCAGGTGATGCACACCAGTTGCAGGAGAAGGTCTGGCTTCTTTCAACTGCTTTTGCTCTGCGTGTGGTTTCAGTATGGGTGGTTGCTTGGTAGACCTTGTTTTGCAACACATTCCTGTCAGCTGCCTCTTTTGTCCACTGTCTGGGCTGGTGCCATATGAGACGAAGGTCTAATTACTGAAAAATAAAACATGATATCACTAGAAAGTTTCATAATTCAAACTGTAATCCTAGTATTTGCTTTAATTTATAAATGATATTTTTCACTGAGCCTCAATGGTTGGAGTTCATGCTGTACCTCATAATTAGAATTAGCTTTAAATGCTAAAGGACTGATATCAGATGGGAGAAGTGCCAATAGGTTCAGAAAACATTTACAATTCAATAAAATGGAGCCTCAAATTATCGTCACTGAAACAATGTTACTATGAATATTCAATCACTTTAAAATTTTCCATTGTAATTACCCAATCAAACTTTAACTGTATAACTGTATAATATAATGAATGGAAAATATACAGCTTAATTGGCATTAAATAGCATCATAGTTCAGCCAAAAGTATCTCCAGCATTTTAACCCAAATGTAAGGTTGGTATAATGACAGATATTAACTGATTAAAAATGCAAACAAAAGACGTACTCACACAGATCCAGTTTATTCATGCATTTACAATGACCGTCGTCAATGACACGCACATGTGTATTCTCCTCGAGCTCCTAAAAACAATATGGCTGCTTGTTCACCAGAATGTAAAACAGCGCCCCCTTACCGGAAGTTAATAAGCACACGCCTGCCTAAGAGGAATAACTCGAAATACTTACTTAACACCGAAGATTTCAAATTTTACTTAAGAACAGGTCTGGTTAGTCACTCAATAGAAACTTTTGGCAGCATGCCGTGTTGGGGGTGTTCAATTAAAAAATTGGAAAAAAGGGTGATCAATGAATAAGTTACATCTCTCGCCTTTTGTTGGGCAGTGATCACTAAAAAAGTCTGAATTTTCAAAAAGCAAATTTGAATGCTGCTGAATACAAACTAACGACCAATTTAGCATAAACCTACATGGCAAATTGAACCCCCACTAAAAACCTATTTAGAACATTTAAAAACATTTTTTCTAGACATCATCATCAGCAGCAGCAGTAGCAGCTGTCATAAGTCCGCTGCTGGTTTAAGTGATCATAGAATGGTAGTGTGCAGAACTAAATTTAACTTAAACTGAAAGGAATGATTCTTAAGAAAAAGAGATGCCCCAATAAGATAGAGATAAAGAACATTAGAAACTTCAGAGTAGCAATAGAGAACAGATTTCAGGCCTTGTGGAATACCAACAGTGACATAGAGGAAAAGAGTAATAATCTGAAAAAGATAATTAAGGAAGCAGCAGAGATGGTAGGCAATACAAATGTAAACAATAATACAGGGAAATACTCTAAAGCAACATTTCTAGATAATAATAATAATATAGAAGTAAATGTTCAAATTTTCAGCCCTCTAGCTCCATTGGTGCAGACTGTCCACATGATACATACATAGCCAGCCAGCCAGACCAACTTAAAAGCTGAAGAAACCTTTATTGACAGTTTTGGTTGACAGTTTCTAATGAATTACACTACCATTCTAATGAATTACACTACCATTCTAATGAATTACACTACCATCGCTAAAAAAGCGCCAAAAAAGCGCCAAAAAAGCGCCAAAAAAGCGCCAAAAAAGCGCTAAAATAGTGCTAAATTTTTAAAAATTGCCAAAAACCACCAATAAGATGCTAAAAATGATCAAAAATAACCAGAAAATGGCCAAAATGTTTTAGGCGAAAACGCGTTAATTTAGCACTTTTTGCAATGCCAAAACAAGAAACGCACTAAATCTAGCATGAAATGCGCTAAATTGGCAACACTGAGAAAGGCACCTACATAAAGTGATGGTTAGAAAACTAGACTTGTTGACTTTTGTTAGTTTAGCAAGTTCCATTCTCAGGTTTTCCACCATTTTGGCTTTTATTTGCCAGACTCAGCTGGATTTGGTTAATTCTTACCATTAATATACAATGACATCAATAGTGACAAGACTCAGACTAGTTGCTCCCATGTTGTGCGACTCATGAGGCAGTCAAGGCATTCCAACGTCTACCATTTTCAGACAGTCTGGTGGTGTCATTCCAGCTTCTGTTAACCAGTCAGAGATCCCTCTGCACTGTCTGTCATCAGGTCTTCTTGGGTTGTCTTCTCTTTCTTTGTCTTATTGGTGGTCCATTTGCTAGCTTGATTGATTGATTGATTTGTTTAACGGCATATCAACCCTTGATGGGTCATTTAATGCCGAAATCAGTTTAAAATTTTTTTTTAAATAGTGTCTTGCAACTTTGGTGAATGGTTATTATTCTTTTTAAATAGAGTCTTGCGATTTTGGTGAACGGTTATTATTCTTTTTAAATAGAGTCTTGCGACTTTAGTGAACGGTTATTATTTTTAACTAGAGTCTTGCGACTTTGGTGAACAGTTATTATTTTTTTTTAAATAGAGTCTTGCGACTTTAGTGAACGATTATTATTTATAACTAGAGTCTTCGGTGCAAAAACAGGTGGCCCCTATTTGGGGGTGTCTTACCACTCTGCAGGGGATGCAGTCGGCGTATTCAGGGCCATTGCCAGCTTGATTTACAGGTCTTGTTGTTGGAAGCCCAAAGACATGTCCCAAGGAGATGGCTTTAATTTGATATGAAAAGCGATCTGTTCTTGATAAAGGTTCATTTTGATGTGAATATTTTGATTGAATTTTTAATTGTTTGCATTTGAGGTATATTTCTTTGTCTTTCACTTTGAACTACTCCGTCATCTGTTGATCAGCCTGGGTACTAAACAAAATAATATAAACCTCTCTGCACCTAGATATATATGAAGATAAAGAAAGTGGTATTAAAAATGACCCACCACACAGATACCAACACTTCAAAAGCGGGATGAAATTCAAAGAGTTAACAAGTCTTGCCAAAACAGATTTTTCTTTTCAGCGATAGTAGCATTCATTCATTCATTCATTCATTAGTTTCTTGTCACATGCAGCGAGGCCAGTTAGAGGGTGTGGGGGAGAGGGAGGGCACCTTTGGCTTGCATTATTGTGCATAGTGTGGAGATCGGTCTCCTCCTTAGGAGGATTAAATGGAGGCTCTCCCCATGATTCCCATGGTATTCCTAGTCGGTCACCCATCTAGGTACTGACCAGGATTGACGTTGCTTAACTTCAGTGATCGTACAAGATTTTATTTTTCAAAACATTTTAAGATAAGACAATAAAGAGAACTACTACTACTACTACTACTACTACTACTACTAATACTACTACAACTACAACAACAACAAATAATGACATTTCTCCAGTTAGAGTGTTTGGGGGAGAGGGAGGGCACTTTTGGCTTGCATTATTGTGCTTAGTGTGGAGATCAGTCTCCTCCTTAGAAGGATTAATTGGAGGCTCTCTACATGATCCCAGGCTGCTTACAGTATCTGGTATTCCCAGTTGGTCACCCATCTAGGTACTGACCAGGATCGACATTGCTTAACTTTGGTGATCGTATGAGTACTGGTGTGTCTAATGCGATTTAGCCATACCAGTATCAATCATGACAGCAACAATCTTTCAAAGATCCTGATCTCTCAAAAGACACAAGCCAGATTAAATGACAAATATCTTTTTACCATCCTTTTGTTTTTTCCATTTTTAAGTGTTTTAATCTTTGTCTTTTTTGGTTGTTAGCTTTGAAGAGATTTATTGATTTTGTGAGGATCAGAAAAACAAGCATTTGATCCACTGATTGATTCCAGTGATTTTGATCAGAGGATCAATGTTCAGCTTTTTTGTCCTTTATTATAAGAAAAGGTTTCAGCTTGAAATTTGAACAAAAGATCAATACCCACTGCCAAGAAGAAAATGTTCTATTAGAAACTGTCAACATAAGTTTCTTAATTTTTTAAATGAATCTGGCTGGCTATGTACATATGTGCCATGCATACAGGCTGTACCAATAGAGCTAGCAGGCTGAAAATTTAAACATTTACTACTTATTATGACAGAAAAAAATGTTTTTTGTTTTTTGAAAATCCCCCCCAACAAAAGGCAAAAGAAGTAACTTATTCATTGATCACCTCTTTCCCAATTTCTTAATTGATCGTCCCCAACACAGTTTTTATTGAGTGACTAACCAGGGTGGTATAATTTTATTTTTCAAAACATTTTAAGAAAAGACAATAAAGAGAAAACGTTCTACCGTATATGTCATTATACAAGACGGACATTTAATTTTAAAAAATGCAAATATAACACTGCATCCATTGCACTGGTATTATGACTGGCGGATGGGTCGGGGTGGGGGGAATCTACTTAAGCTCAATATGAAAGGTTATGGGGCTTGGATGAGTTACAGAGAGCGATAGTCCTCCAAATACCCTTGTAAACCATTTGTCTTATAGTCATATGGTATGTTCAGCTCTACATTAACCATTAAGCAAAATAAGCCCACGTGATACTTGGGTATCAAGCAATGGGGGGGGGGCACCACAAAATGGACTTGTTTCTAGTTGGCCAAACATGTAGATTCTGAAGGTTCTTATTTCGATTCATAACTTTTCATTCTAAGATCTGAGATATAGTGCTTTAAAGTTGATGGTGAAAAAACGCAATTATTTTTGCACCAAACTAATAAAATGGAATCAGCAAACTGAGTTCAAGTTTCAGCCAAGGTTGCTTACGTTCACTTCATACTAATACCCTTGGGAAAGGCATGAATCCACTTCTTCCACCAGCTATGGGTGAATAGCAGGACAGTTTAGCCCTGTAAGGCAGTCCATCTTGGGCATGGGGATAGCAATTCAATCCTGTAAATCCTACTTGCTACTAAAACTGCAATGTGGCCCTATGCTCCACACAGAGTCTACAGGAATAAACAAAGCAGTAGTAGCTTGGACAGGGGCGTGGCTGGGGATTCGGGGCCAGGGGGGCTTGGCTCCTCCAACATTTACTGAGATTTGTCATTTCATAATGTTAGCAGAAATGCAGTAGGTGAACTAGTATCCATAAAGCCGAGTAAAGCTCAATTAAAAATTGCCTTCCCCACTCCACCTCCTCAGCCACACCCCTGAGCTTGGATAATGACCCATCCAATGATCAAATGCAAGAGTCACAAGAATGGCTAGATTGTTAGTAGCGGCTATTAGGTAGGTAATAAAACTTTATCGGCTCCAAAATCAATTCTTTTCACTCGCATGCCTCTCCCATGCCATTAATGGAGATCTCCATAAAACAAGATGTTCATGACCCATCCAAAGAGAGGAAGCTTAAGGGTGAAGGAGGGTTGTCTGTTTGAAATCGCCCCACCTTCCACGCCCCAATTTGAGGGGGACCCCAAAAGTTTTATAAATTATAGTTCATCTAATGCATTTCTACTGACATTATACAATAACAAGGATATATTTGTACATACCTGAATTGCATAAATAATAATTCAGCCTTTGGGGTTGTTTTTCTATCAATTAGGAGATAGTGCATGTCTATTTATTGCAAATCTCACTAAATGTTGGAGAGATGCCCCTCAAGGAGACAAGCCTTCCGGGCCACCAAATCTCTAGCTATCTCTAACTATGCCACTGCTCTTAACCTTCGCGTTTAAAATTTTCTGAAATAATAAATAATAACAAGGATATATTTGTGCATACATTGTATGAATAATAATTCAGTCTTTGGGGTTGTTTTTCACCAATTAAGTGATAGTGCATGTCTATTTATTGAAAATTTTCCTTTTTCATCAAATCACTAAATGTTGGAGGTGGTCCATCAAGGAGCCAAACCCTGTTTAAAATTTTGAATATAAATTCAAATCTAATTTTTTAATTTGATGTACAATTAATACATTTGATAAATCAACAGTTTTCTCTAATAAATAAAATGAAACAGTTTTTACGTTTCTCCATTTTTATTTTTGTTAAATGAAGTATTATAAATCACTATTATTTAAATTTTTATGAATAATTTTGGTAAAGCAGACCGGGCTAAATGGTGCTTCCCCTGGCTAGGGAATATGGGTTCATATCCGAGGCTTATTCTTTATTTTCCGATCAACGCTATTTGCTCACTACCAAAGGGTAATCAGTCTGAGCAAAATATTAAGTAAGTATCATGAGTTATTCCACTTAGGCAGAAGACTTTCACTAGGGGGTGCTGTTTTACTTTCTAGTCAATGAGCAGACATTATTGCATTGTGTTATTAGTAGAAGAAAGAGATCGGAATATCTGTCATTAAACCAAGCTTACACAAAAGTTGCGATAAAAAGCAACAAATAAAATTTAAGATCAAGGTAGAAAGCCAAAAGTTGCAGGGAGCCAAATCTGGACTGTAGAGAGGTTGAAAGACCTGGGTGTTGTGATGCTGTGTCGTGATGCTGTACCAAAAAATCCTGCATCAAACATAAAGAATCTATTCACTCGGACATTGTGTCTGAAACAGTCACACAGTACACAAGTTCACTCAATGGCATCTCACTGCCAACTGAGTAACCCCATGAGAGGGTGCCTGTTCATGCAGGTGCAGTAAGGTCTCCTCCAATTGCATGCCAAGTTACATCAAGGTCGCAAAACTGGTTCTCAAGATATCCAACCTGGCTGGATACTTTCCGGACTGACCCTGTATATTCACTATATTTATGAATGTAGAGCACTGAAACAATTCTTTTTAAATTCTATTCTTACTGAATTTCTAATTCAAAAGCCATTTTCTGAAATGCTGTTTAATGGAAATGTTACATATTATGTCTGTGTTTCATAAATGGCAGAGACTGGAATAAGTACTTAAATTTCCATGGAAACAGTACAGTGGTCCAGTATGTACAGTTTCAAATTATCTTCAGGTTTGTTTCAGTTTTTATCATTTGTACCTGGAGATCTTAACTAATCTCTCTCTCTCTCTCTCTCTCT
>VCCN01001394.1:229914-240788 GCA_006491835.1 Architeuthis dux | reverse complement strand
AATATTTATATATTTATAAATATGTAAGTATTTATTTATATATTTAAATATTTATTTGATACATTAAGGCTGTAATAATATCAAACCAAACAATTAAAAACTACTAGCTGCCTTGCTGAGCGAAGCATATCATTTGCAATGGCACCAAAAGGCTGCGTTAGTAACCCAGAATGGGATACAGAGAAACTCCAATTTCTCTCGCTAATATCGTTAAGCAGATAAAAATAAATCTGCCTCTTACTGTCTTTGTCTACTTAATATCTTCAGCCTTCATTATTTGCAGCTGAGTATTTATGAGGAACCGCGTGTTTCCTGGGGATAAAAAGACGCACTTGTTCAAGTGTGAAACATCAAATGCTCTTTTATCGCCAAGGAAGCACATTTTGGTGCACATAATGGCACAGAGACATGCAGACTACTTCAGAGTCAGGAATTCATCCATTATGGAGAATTGGTAACAAATAGTCCATGGAATTTATTACCTTTCTCGCAGACCTGAATAAGCGCACAAATGCTCATATTAAACAGAACACAGACTTGAACACAGACTTGCACACACACACTTATATATAATATATATATTCTAATTGAACATGTACATGTACTAAGTATATATATAAGCACATACATTCTAAGTCTCACATGAATACATACATACATATAAACATATATTCAGAGTTACATACATATATATATACACAATCACACATGCACATATTAAGTTATACTAATGCAATCAAGCAAATGTTTATGAATTCTGTATAATATCTTGGTATAGGAGTCCCTCGATATAGAACAGTTTGTTATAATGCTGTTCATGATATAAGGCGAGTGGGTCGTGGACCCCAACATTTTTGCCTATATCATCGCCTACTTGTCCAGAAAACCGTGAATAAAAATAGAATTTTATCAAAAGACTTACTTAATATGACTAAAATATTAATTTTGTTCAATTTCCAATCAATTAAAATATAATTACATGGGGTTTTACATATAATTTCTTTGATTTTTGGATGAAAACAACACCTTCACCAGTGATCTTGTTTGGCACTAGTAATTGACTTTTGATTATCAGCAGTTCAGTTATAATACAGTTGTCTTTCTTGGACCCCAACATCTGCATTATAAAGGGAGACTACTGTATTAATTTGCTTAGTTTGAACTCAAGCCTTCTAAACGGAATGCTTCAATTACATGCCTGGACATATTCACACACTCACACACACTTGCACATACAACAATTCATTTGCACACATATGCACTCACATACTAAACCACATACAAAATATGCATTTTTAAACATTAAAGTTAATTACTAGGCAGAAATAGCAGTTCTTTAGTAGTAGTCGTAGTAATATTATTTTGATATTTTTACTAGATGAAGTATTTATAATGTTGTCTTTATTTAGTGCCTTTGTTGTTCTTTCTGCTGTGATTAGCCTGAACGTGTTTGGTTCATAACTGTATTTAGCTTGTTAAGAGAAGAAGACAGAACACAGACACGTGTTGCTCAGGGCTATTGCCTGTGAAGAAGTGAGCCTTCCCTGTTCCCACTTCCGGTCTGTGTTTCTGGGACCGGAAATGGAATGGAGGCTGCTGGGAGCATGCTTCGGCGCATTTATTTATTATTAATCCTGAGATTTATACATACATATATATACATTAATACATAAACATTACAGTATTGTCAACCATTATTGTCAAATTCCAGTCCAAGCCGGGAGTTGACATTGTTTTTCTACCGTAAAAACAAGAACAATCCTCACCAAATTAAGGGGAGTAAACTCTTTACTGGTTGTCTGTCCCGTCATGTTAAGCCAAAACGATATGTAAAATTAACTTTCCTCTACCATGATTTGAAATCACGACCAACTGATTGGTAGGCGGCTTTCTTACCAACTGAAAGCTAAATTGACAAGTCTTACATATCTACAAAAATGCTAGAATTACGCAGGAGCTTATTTCATTCTAATAAATAAATAGATTTATAAAATTAACATTTCCCTATTGTGATTTGAAATCACCACCAAGTGATTGGTAGCCGGCTCTCTTTTGCCGACTGAGCTAAACTGACAAGTCTTACATAACCACAAAATTTATCTTACATATACGCAAGGACTTATTTCATTCTAATAAATAAATACATTTATACTAAAAAAATTGATTATTTGTTATATATACAATACAAAAGTTGCAGTAATCATCTTCAATTGGAATAAAAGTAGAAGTGGAGTTTGACCCTGCAGCAGCCAGGCTTGTTAATATTTTACTAGTATTTCTTTTGTTTTAATTTCATCCCAACTACTCAGACCGGTCATTCTGTAACCATTAGTAAACCGTGCAGATTGGAAATAAAGCAAGAGCTGTTTGGGAGAGCTACTACTAGTGTATATAAAAACATAACAATAACTAGCATTCCAAGGGAAAGTATGGATCACCGCCACCCATATATGCTGTGTTGGTGGTGATCAATTAAAAAGTTGGAAAAATCAGTGATCAATGAATAAGTTACTACTCTCGCCTTTTGTTGGGCACTACACAGTCCAAATTTTTAAAAAAAAACAATCATGAACGCTGCTGGACACAAACTAAGGGACCAATTTAGCATAAACTTACATTGAAAATTGAACCCCCTCCAAAAAACTATTTAGGGGGTTACAGGGAATTTTTAAAAAACCAAACGTTTTCCCTACTCATTGAGGGGAGTGTAAGTTTCTATTATGAATGGTAAGGGCTGGGAAAAGTCTGGATGTATAGATAGATACATAGATACATATAAATGTCAGAGCACATAAATAACCTAAACCCAGCAACAGTGATTAAACTGGCCTCTTGTGGGTAGCGATGATTAACAAGTGTTCGGTTAAAATAAGGAGTAAGTTTATATGGTTAGATTTGATCTTCTGCCAGCCATAATTGAGATGAAAGAAATACTAGTCAAAAATGAATAAGGGTTCTCAGTTCTTTGTTCAGAGTTAAAGGTTAAAGATGACTGAAAAATATGCCTGCATCAAGGCTGAATCGAGGAGGTTTTCTACGGCCTGCTGGAAGACCCACAGAATATTTCAAAAATTTGTTATTTATACTGTTTTCTGAGCATCTTCTGAGTTTTAAATCTTTTCCTCTCAACACATGACAGCCTTCAAGACCCTCAGAATCTTTCTGAAAATGTTTATTTGTCTTAATTTCAATAGTTGATATGCCCTGAAACGCAATGTTAGCCAATCTTGGATACATAATTTTCAAAATTTTCTGAGGGAACATGTCCCCAAACCCCACTAAAAGACGATCAGCTGAGCAGGCTGGATCCACCCCTGTGTAGGTAACCAATATTTGGTTAACAAACAAGAGTATGGGTGCTTTAAATACAGTAAACCCTTGATTTAACAGACTAATAGGGGTAACCGCCCTGTCGGCTGAGGCCTAGAATACACTGACTGCATCCTTTGCAGAGTGGTTAGACGCCTCCCCAAACAGGGGCCCTGCTCTGTCGGCTTGAGCCTAGAATGCGCCGACTGCATCCCCTGCAGAGGGGTAGGAAGCCCCCCCCCCAACCAGGGGCCACCTGTTCTTTCACCAAAGTCGCAAGACTCTAGTTAAAAAAAGAACCTTTGACCAAAATCACAAGACTCTATTTTTAAAAAAAACATTTCACCAAAGTCGCAAGACTCTAGTTAAGGAAAAGTAACCTTTCACTAAAGTCGCAAGACTATTTTAAAAAAGACTCTATTTTTTGGAATTTTAAACTGATTTTGGCATTAAATGACCCATCAAGCGTTGATATGCCTCTAAACAAATCAATTAATCAATCAATTGGGAGCAGTACTTGTTTGAATAAATTGTTTGGTTCAGCAGAAGGAAATCGTAGAGGATTCCCTTCCAATCCCACCATATACACAGCATCACTTTTGTTTGATAAAGACCCGCCTTTAGTATGGTTAGTGGTGGTTTGTTATCCACTTTTCATTGCCCATCACAATTTGTTTAAAAAACTAAACATTTAAAACAAAATAACCTTTCACCAAAGTCACAATCAATCAATCAATCAATGGGAGAAAGGGCATCCGTTAATGCCTAAAACTGTTAAAACAACTAATAATGTGTTTTATGGTCAAAACTTCACTATGAATTTACTGACCTGGCAACTGATTTGAACATTTGATTTTGCTGTCTGCATTTTGAAGCTTTAACCACAAAGCTATCAGTGAAAGCTTAATTCTCCTCAGTACATCTTCCCTTATCCATCCCCAAAATCTATGAACTTCTTCATCAAACTTTCCCCCAACAAAACCCAACATACCTAAAGGTCAACACGCATCTTCTTCAGTGTTCTCAAAATTAATTCCGCTGATAAATATGATAGCTTTCTTTCTGACATTTTGTATACAAATAGGGTTGATATTCCTTTTGTAATCACAGGAAGATTTCAACCCCACTATAACTTCTGTCTTTTCCCACCTCTAGGCATTTGAGAGTGAATATTAACCTCCAGATCATTTTCTCACAGATATCAATTCTCCAGAGATTATCACTTAAGAAATAGACTTTCTGCTTCCTTTTTATTAATACCTTTATTACTTTTTAAAAAACATGTTGTTATCCTTTGGTTTTATTGATGGCAAGCCTACAGCGTAAATGCTATCTATCCAGGGGTTGTGTAGAAGTCAGAAAAGTAAGTAAAGTTCTCTAAGTATCCTGAGGGTTTCTGCCTGTCTATTCAGTGCTGACCCCAGCCAACTTTCTTGCTTTTGTTTTGACAATTAACATCTGATTTCCTCTGGGGGACTTAGAAAAAACCCAGGAACAATAATCTCCCTAAATTATAGACAAACAAAGCGGTTGATTCAGCTGTCAAATTGTTTGAAAATCAATGGGAAAGCGGTTAGATCCAGGGTTGCCAAATTAGCTATTTTTCTGCTAGATCTGGCTGGTTTTTCCCCCAATTTAGACGATAAAAACAATAGCTGAAAATCTGGACATTTAAAAAAATAATTTGTAAATTTAGATAAAGTGAATGTACAATTTTTATTAACAATTTGTTCTGGAGTCTTAGTGTAAGGTTATTTTATTTGATAAGTTAACTTTAAATGAGTATATATAACATTTTTAGCTATAGAGTTAGCTGGAAATGGAAAAGTTTAGCCGATTTTAACCATTTTTAAAGACAGTTTTAGCTATAAATAACAAACCATACTTGGCAACATTTTAAGCCATAAAGTTAGATGGAGAAAGAAGAATTTTGCCAATTTTAGCCATTTTTAAAGATGGTTTTAGCTATAAATAACAAACTATAATTGACAACATTTTAAGCTATAAAGTTAGCTGGAGAAGGAAGAATTTAGCCAATTTTAAAGACAGGTTTAGCTATAAATAACAAACCTTATTTGGCAACATTGGTTAGAGTGGAGGAGATGGCAAACTGATTGAAGCAGAAGATTCCATTCCCTTTTCGCATTTCTTCCTATTCTGTAATTCTGTAATTCTGTAATTCTGTAATTCTGTAATTCTGTTATTCTGTTATTCTGTATTTCTGTTATTCTGTCATCCTCAGAGCAGGATTTGGTGTCAATCATAATAATTTTTAGCAATTAGTAATTAGGTCCTCAAGTCCCGTTAGAGGCATCAGGCATCACCTTTTTGCCAATTATCACAGTCTGCAGCTAGACTCCTAGCTCCTGTCCAGGCTGAGCCTCTACTTCTGAGGTCCTGCATTAATGTAGCTGTCAGGGTTCTTCTGAGTGGTCCACATCACCATCTTCCACCAGCTTTTCCCACGCTTAGTTTGGTGACCAGAATGTCGAGTTTGTACATGGTGGAGTTGCTAACCTTTCTCCTTTTGCAACCTGTCTCGGGTCAGGTTTAGGTGGGTCAATCATTTTAAAATATTAACCCTTTATAGGCCACCCCTAAAAATATTTTAGATATCAAAACAACCTTTTTGTATGTTAAACTAGACCTAATTACAAGAAATTTTCAGTTGCAAGTTTTTTGAAATTATTTTATTTATGGTGACAAAACCCCCTTCTGATGAAGTGATCATATATGGTGCCTTGCCCATAAAGTGGCCAAAAATGGAAAATATATAAAAATTAATAATTACAGTAGAAAGTTAAATAAAACATAGAATTAAAGAATAACATTCAATATAATGAAAAGATACAAAAAATAACACCTCCAGGTTGATTTTAAAATGTTATTGTGTAGACCAGAAAATGGTGTGTGGTATGCCTCAAAATAGTTTTGTTCAAGCGTACTTTGCAAAGATTGCAGACCACATTGGTGTGGATTATGTTGTCTTTGTGGCTACAATATTCGCATGTGGCTGACGGTTCCTCAGGTGATCACATAGAGTCACTTGCCCCCGAAAGGGTTAAATATCTGCTCAAAAGTAGATAACAAAATTCCTGTTGCATTTTTTAAGCAATTTAATGATCTTTGTTGAATAAATTATTAATTGATCACCCCTTTTTCCAATTTTTTAATTGATCACCCCCAACACGGTATGCTGCCAAAAGACATTGGTGTTACATGTACTCCTTATTATGTCTAGAAAAAACAGTTTTTTTGTTTTTTTTAAATTCACGCCCAGTAGGGTTTTAGTGAGCGTTTCAATTTATAATGTAAGTGTATGCTAAATAAGTCTGTGTCCAGCAGCATTCATGATTGTTTTTTTGAAAATTCGGTCTGTTTATTGATGCAATAAAAAGACAAGAGAGGTAACTTAATCATTGATCACCCTTTTTTTCCAATTTTTTAATTGAGCACCTCCAACAGGGCTGCTGCCAAAAGACGTTGGTCTCAAGACAGTTTAGAGTGACTAAAAAGAGATGTCTCCTTATCTTTAAGATATCAATTCTCTTATCTTTTTACGCAATCATCCAATCAAGGAACAAAGTTTTCCTCATTAAGAATTGCTATTTTCATTTTGTCACTTCTGTCTGTCTTATGCTAAGCAATGTAACTAAGCACTCTAACCAATGGAGCTAGAGGGCTGAAGATTTAAACATTTACTCCTTATTATGTCTAAAAAATAATTCTTTTTTTGTTTTTTTAAACATTACCCTGCTAAATAGGTTTTCAGTGAGGGGTTCAATTTACAATGTAAGTTTATACTAAGTTGATCCCTTACTTTGTGTTTGGCAGCCTTCGTGCTTGTTTTTTTAAATTTTGGACTTTTTTAATGATCACCACTGAACAAAAGGCGAGAGAAATAACTTATTCATTGATCACCCATTTTTTCAATTTTTTTAATTGATCCTCCCATTGCTGCCAAAAGACATTGGTCATGTGACGGTTTCTATTCAGTGACTAACCAGACCTGTTTTGTTTTCTCGTTCTCTACCCAGATTTGATTAGTGTTGTGCATCACTGCTGCTGCTGCTGCTGCTGCTGCTGCTGCTATTATGATCACCATTTCAAAAAGTGGAAAGGACAGAGACTGTACCTTAGCAGGGGATGACAGTGCTAGACTTGCCATCTATTTTTATCATAATTAGCTGACAGTTATCACAAATGTACAACGACAGACTTGGCTGATGACTGCTACTGATATTATAAGTATGACAGACACGATAGAAAGAGAGAGGGGAGAAAAGGTAGTTAGGTAGTTTAATAAGAGGTTAGGAATGGAGAAGGGTTGATAGCAGCTACTGATACTATAATCATGAATGCTGCTGGACACGACTCTTATTGTAACTATACAACTTTGTTTTTTACTTTTTTTCTGTTCTTTGGTAATAAGTGTTATTTTCTGATGGATTATGTCTAAAAAATATTTTTAAAATGGCTATTATTTCCATCAAAACATTGATATTTTGTAATTTATCTATTTTGCCTTAGACAGCTTAGGGAGGTACTTAAAAGCTGCACACTCCTTATCTAGAGCTGTGATGACAAATTGTTTCATAAGGTCTAATTTTATATGTAGTGGGGGGCAACCAGTGGCTCCCATGTGACATTGTTTCTCCCCACATAGAATTCAAACAGATATGGCCAGTCCCATATTTGGCAGTGCACCAAGGTGTCCCTGCTGTCCCAAAGGCAAATATAGCTGTGAAACTTGTAGACCCATCAGGAATGCCACCATTTTGAAGTCTCTGATGATCTCCAAGCTGTACTCATCATACTTCAAAGTGTCTAGCAAGGTCTTCTTGCCACTGTTGTACAGCAGGTGAAATGAAGTGCCCAGAATTTGTCTTGATCCCCGATAGGCAAGACAAATTCTGGGCAGCTTTGACCTTTGCCTCAGAGAGTACTCTGCTAAGATGTGCGTAGAGCGCATCTTAGCAGAGTACTCTCTGAGGAAAAGGTCAAAGCTGGTGTCTTCGTTGGACCAGAGATAAAGAAGATCCTGAAGTGCAAGGAATTCCCCAACAAACATACTAGGAAGGAGAAAGGAGCTTGGTACAGTTTTGTCACAGTGTATTGGGGCTTCCAGGTCAATCACAAGGCCAAACACTATGAGAACCTGGTTGAGATTATGGTGAAGAAGTATGGTAAAATAAGCTGCAGGCTCTCCCTGAGAAAGTCCATATCCTTGACACTCATCTTGATAAATTCAAGGAGAAATTTGGAGGAGCATGGTGAGCGCTTCCACAAGGATATATAACACTGCTACCAAGGAACATATAACGAGAACATGATGGGAGATTGTATTTTGGGGTCTGGTTCATGAAAGTGAATTACAGTACAATCGTAAATCTCAAAAAACTACTCACTTCTAAATCTTTTGTGATCACTTTTGTTTAACATTACATATATACATGTTAATTTAGTTTTATATGTTGATGTTTTTCTGAAAAAATGTGATTTTTTTTAATGTGAATATCAAAATATCACTGCCCTCATCACAAAAGCAAAGTTTGAAGGAAATAATAGCCATTTTCTCTACTTTTTACACATCAGAAATTAGAAAATAACACTCACCACCCAAGAACAGAAAAACACAGTTATATATATTATGATTATAAGATTCTACTACTATTAAGTAGTCAACGATACAACATGGAATACAGTCAAAACAAACAACAATGACTAGAGATGAGAAGTCTACCTAATTTGGTAGCCTAATTGGTCATTTATGAAAGCTGAGTAACTTTTGATTAAAGTTACTCCCCTTGCACTTTTTGATAATTTTTTTTCTTTTTCTTTAATTCAATTCACAAAACAATTCCATTTTTTTTATCCTACTCATTGAAGAGTTCCACAGCGGTTACAAGCGGTCTATGAATCTAAGAGTTAAACCAATGATTGATGTTTGAAAATATATGGGAGCATCTAAAATATTTTGGTATCATGCATCCTTTTTGAGGTGTCAAACTTTTCTAGACTCGTGGATGATTCTCACAAAAGTTGATAAAGACTTAGTTAGACGAGGATATTGTTTGAAACACTCTGTGCTGCATAACAACTCATAAGGGTACTTGTAGCACTTGAGGGTGTCATTAAAAAAATAATCCATCCAGGAAATTGAAGTGCTTAATAGAAGAAAAGAATGCAACATCAGAAAACAATAATGATGACCAACAAGAAAACTACAGTTCTGCCAGCATTTGCATCGGACCTATCACTTGTTTCCGGCAATTCTAATTAATTAAATTCTAAATACAAGTATCCTCAGAAGTAAATACAGAATGAAAAACACGCTAATTAAAGCTTAAACGTGTAAAAGAGACTCCATTAAAACTTCAATGATACTCACAAATTAAATCGATTTTTAAGTGTTAAACATATCTTGAATGTTATCCAAAGTTATTTCCCCTTCCCATTCCATTCCAATGGCTTTATTAGAAACCATCAACCAAAACTGTCACCAAAACTGTCAACATAGGGTTCTTCAGTTTTTAAGCTGGTCTGGTTGGCTGTGTATCGTATGTACAGGCCACACCAATGGAGCTAGAGGGCTGATTTTCCCATAATAGGTTTTTAGTGGAGGGTTCAATTTGCAATGTAATTTTATGCTAAATTGATCACTTATTTTTTTTTCTCTTTTTTTAAAATTCAGACTTTTTTAATGATCACTGCCCAACATTTTTTTTAATTAATCACCTCTAATATGACATGCTATGAAAAGACAATGGTCATATTATGTCTAAAAAAACGTTTTTTTGTTCTTTTTAAAATTTTCCCATAATAGGTTTTTCAATTTGCAATGTAAATTTATGCTAAATTGATCCCTTATTTTTTTTTTGCTTTTTTTTGAAAATTCAGACTTTTTTTAGTGATCACTACCCAAGAAATTTGTTATTAATCACCCCCAATATGACATGCTATGAAAAGACAATGGTCATGTGATGGTTTCTATTGAGTTACTAACCAGACCTATGCCTTTCTTATTCTGGTCTCTTCTTTATTTTCTTTTATCTTCTTAATCATCTGAGAGAGAGAGAGTTCAAACCATGACATCATTGGTTGTTCTGTGGTTGCTTTAAGCAAATCATAGATTATTGTCTGCTGGGAAATCGTGTCCTGCTCTTTTCACGATTACATTGTTACTGTCTTTTTTTGGCTTCTCAGGATAATGATTATCAATGTTTACCTCATTAATAATATTGTCCTCCTTCGGCTGGAACTTTTCTATTTTTCTTCTTCTTCTTCTCAGTTTTCTTTGTACTCTTTTGTTCCTTTTTCTTTTTCTAGCCTTCCTCTGTTTTCTCATTCTTTGAGCAGTCTTCATATCATTGGTTGTCCTTTTGGACATTCTGTGTGGGAGGCGGTCAGTTTTTTCACATCAGATTTTTCATTTCTGTCACAGAACCATGTCACACTGGTTTCTTTTCAGCTTTTATTAAAGACAGTATTCTAAACATGTTTTGTACTGATACCTCCAACTTTGTTGTTTTTAGCACAATGTCTTGTCTGATGGGAGGTGTGGG
>VCCN01001394.1:159153-177924 GCA_006491835.1 Architeuthis dux | reverse complement strand
CTTCAGTCGGAATAGAAGTAGGAGTGGAGTTTGAGCCTGCAGTAGCCAAGCTTGTCTCTCTTAGTGATTGTATGGAATCACGGCTAAGGAGAAATTCTGGTCGCTTTGATAGCTTCACTGAAGCATCACTGAAGCGTGTCAAATTTTGAACAGGAGAATTGCAAGAGAATTGCATGAGAATTGCCTCTTCACAGTTTATTACTCAAATTTAAATATTTCTGCTTTGGAGATGATGTTGAAAACTGGGAAATGAGTGAAACCAAT
This sequence comes from Architeuthis dux, assembly GCA_006491835.1. NCBI lineage: Eukaryota > Metazoa > Mollusca > Cephalopoda > Oegopsida > Architeuthidae > Architeuthis > Architeuthis dux. The sequence continues at coordinate 177,660 of VCCN01001394.1, read as the reverse complement.
TCATGCTCCACACATCAAATATTTGCCCCTCCTAGTTCTTAAAATATATGGATTTCATCAGAGATAGCAGAATTTATTGCAAAGGCTGAGCCCAGATGATTTTCAGTCAAGTCTAAAGTCAATGTCACATTAATTATTTTTATGAAATTGACTAGTCTTACCGTCATCTTAATTAATCACTGCTATCCACAATGCTGGTTTAAATACTGTTGCTGGGTTAAGGTTATTCATGTGTACAAACATTTATATGTAGGGAGGAAAGTATGGATGTGTTATGAAGAAAAATAACCATTAACCCTGGTAGTCTTCGCAGATAAGGTAGGCTACCAGCAAATTTTCATAATGGCAGGTTTCTGATACCTGCCACAGTTGGTGAAAATTCAAAGTCATCAAAACGGGTCAAATTATATATCGTTGGAATCAGCATTTAATGCTGACTAAACTTTACACAGAAACTATGTCTTCAAAATCAACTATACTCAAGATATTTTTGATTTTTGTAGTGTCACTGGCTACAATCTAAAAATTGAGTTGAAAAATCACAAATATCTTGAAAACAGTTGATTTGGGGCATATAGTCTTTTTGAAATGATGAATCAGTATTAAATTCTGATTCTAATGATATATAACTTGACCTGTTTTAATGATGTTGAATTGTCACCAACCAGGGCAGGTATTAGAAATCTGCCATTATGAAAATGGAGCGGTAGCCTACCTTATCTGGAGAGGCTACCAAATTTAATGGTTATTTTTCTTCATAACACATGCTAAGGCAACTTTTTAACAAGGAGCAAGCATGTTTTCTCAGAAAAGGCAATTTACCTTTCCCCCTATTTATATATATCTATGTATCTACCTATGTATCCGACTTCGACCAGCCCTTATTGTTCATAGTAGAAAATTGAAAGTTTGCACACACACTGCCCTCAATGGGAAAATGTGGTTTTTGTTTTTTAAAAATTCCCTCCAAAAAATAGGTTTTTAGTGGGAGGTTACAATGTAAGTTTATGCCAAATTGATCCCTTAGTTTGTGTCCAGCAGCATTCTCACTTGCTTTTTGAAAATTTGAACTATTTAGTGATCACCGCCCACCACCACTGTTTAATTTACAAGATAAAAAGAAGCATATATAGGTGGCAGTGATTCATAATTTCCCTTGGAATGCTAGGGTTAGTATTATTTTGATTCTCCCTGATTACTGTTTTGTTTATGTTTTAACAGGGCCACAAAATTACGGAATTGTTTACATTTACATAAATCATACAAATATATATTTTAGTATAAATGTATTTATTGTAAAGAAAAAATTAAAATATCACACTAATTGAGTTTCCAGTCAGCAAGAAAAAGAAAATACATCTTAATCTTTTTAGGCTTCCATACTTAGAAATTATGAATGTTACTTTTTAGTCCATGACCCCTCGCTTTGTTAATGGTTATCATAAGTGTATAACAACTGACTAGGCTGATGGCTGCTACTGATACTATGTGTGACGGACACAGTAGAAAGGGAAGGTGGAAAAAAGAAAGTTAAATGGTAAGAAGGGAGAAAAAAAATTAGAAAGTTTAATAATAAGATGGTAGACAGTAGAAAAGAAAGTTAGGTAGTTTATCAAGAGGATAGGAATAGAGAGGGGCAAAAGAAATTTAGGTAGTTTTATTAGAGGGTAGGAAGGGAGAGGATCTGGTGGCTGCTGATGATACTATAAGTGTGATAGACACAGCTCTTATTATATATATGATTACAAATAATATTGCTTTAATTCTGTTTTGTCCAATTGTGTGGACATTAGATAGGTGACTATAAGTTTATACTTCAATTCTTAGTCTTTGGTAAGTAAACATCATCCTTTTATAATTGTTTGTGTTCTGATTAGTGTAATGAGGAAACAGCACGAGCTACAACTTTGTCTTTAATTAAAACTGACACTGATCCATAGCATAAAAGAACATGTAGTGAAATACAGTCTTAGCTTATCACATACTGGTAGCATGGGTCCAGGTGCACATATGACATTAGAAACTGAGGCTTGTGAGCTGTAGAGGTCAACTTTTGTGGATATTTTTTGATGATTGTGTTCTCAGCACAATAATAAAAACTGCATTCATCAACATTCATTATGTCAATATATATTGCATTAAAAATTACCATCAACACAAAAAAATAAAAATTCTTGTGGATTTTTCCATGTGTCCTCTTAAGTTAGGGAGGTGTGGGTAGCCTAATGGTTAGTGGCACAGAGAATGGAATCAGCAATCCAAGTTGGAATGGTTTTTGTGTTCACTTCGCACTAATGCCCCTGGGAAGGGCATGAATCCACTTCTCCCCCAGGTATTGGTAAATAGCAGGTCAGTTGGAGCCCTTTAGCACTGTAAGACAGTCCAACTGAGAGAAGGTTACTCTGACATAGAAAAAACAGGAGGGGAGCCCGTAAGGCAAACTGGTGGTTTATCTCCTTTCTGGCAACTCTTGCAACCAAAAAAGCTGCCAGTTGTGATGTCTCATTGTACGACTGGAAAAACAACCTTGGGGGCTGAGAGAGTGAGATTGTCCCTGTGCAACGACCCTCCCACTTTAAAAACATTCATGCACAGGTTGCTATGCCAAATCTCTGCACAGCCAGGGCCATCATCGGAAACAATGTCAATCTTATTACAAAACATATTTTTCACCATCTGGTTTAGTCAGCCAAAAATATTTATTCCATCTAATATTCATGAATCAACTGTGTGACTTGTAACAAAAACAGGTCTGGGTTAGTCACTCAATAGAAACCATCACATGACCAGATAGATGTCCAACCAGCCAGAATCACTTGAAAACAAACTACGCTCTGCTACCAAAAAGAAACAGCCTTGTCGGCTGGGGCCTAGAATACACTGACTGCATCCCCTGCAGAGGGGTAAGTTCCCACCCCCCAAACAGGGGCCACCTGCTTTTGCACCAAAGTCACAAAACTCTAGTTAAGGAAAAGTAACCTTTCCCCAAAGTCGCAAGACTCTAGTTAATGCAAAGTAAGCTTTCACCAAAGTCGAAAGATTCTAGTTAAGGAAAAGTAACCTTTCACCAGTCGCAAGACTCTATTTTTAAAAAAAACAACCTTTCACCAAAGTCGCAAGACCCTATTTTGGGGAATTTTGAACTGATTTCGGCATTAAATTACCCATCAAGTGTTGATATGCCGCTAGACAAATCAATCAGTCAATCACTTGAAAACTGAAGAAATCTATGTTGACAATTGTGACAGTTTTGGTTGATGGTTTCCAATATATTTTTTATCATTTGGTTTATTCTGAGTTCACTCCATCCAATATTCATGAATCAAGTGTGTGACTTGGAACAAAAATGTCATCAGAGGCATCCATTTTGGGTCTGTGAGTCATGCATTGCTATAATTGCTGCAGAAGACCAGCCATTCATTTGTTTGTAGAGAAAATAAATAGAAATATGCAGAGGTCTTTGTTGTTTAATCATTACCACTCTATCCTGTGGCTTAGCTAGAGATTTATAATGAATGAATCCCAGATATCTCAGACTCGGTTGCCGCCACATCATGCAACACATCAGTCAGTAAAGGCACTCCATTGCGTACGATTTTCAGGCAGCTTGTGTGGTGTCGTTCCAGTCAGAGGTCCCTCTCCACTATCTGTCACCAGCTCATCTTGAGCTGTCCTCTCTTTCTTTGGCGTCCATTTAATGATTTGATTCGCAGGTCTTGTTTTGGGAAGCCTCCGGACATTTGCCAACAAGCAGAGGTGCCATCTGCAAATAGCGGTTGACATCTTTATTTGACACATAATCCTTCCATTTGATGGCCAGGATTTTACGTGGGCATCTAGTGTCAAATGTCAACTTCTTCTCCTGGGTGGTCTCAAGTTGCCAGGTTTCGCAGCTATATAAACTTAATCATTTATTGAACCAGCATCTAATGGAACCCACCTTTCACACACCAAATTAATTATCTCATTTATAAAACATGGGCAGTGCCCGTTCCAAAGGTGCATGTTTGGAAGAGGACGGACATTATGGTGGGTGGAGCAGCCGGCCATAATTGTCATTTAAAAAGATTTTCCATCCGTCGTACGAAACTATGGCTTCAAAGTATTTCAGTTACTTCTCTTCAGTGTTGCCAATTTAGATATTTTATATCTAAATTTAGATGATTCTGAAGAGCGGAAGTCAAGGGAGATAGTTTATAGAAACTATGAAGAAAGATCTATAATCTTCAATTCTTTATTCTTTTTTATTAGGTTTCTCGAGAACCGTTGATCCAAACAGGTTCAAACTTGACACTGCTCTGCCTTGTGTGCTGACTAATATATTTAGTGAATGTAAACTTTGTACAATGGTCAGTTGTTGAGTAATCACAATACTGTCACGCACATATGGATTTCTTCAACTATATTTAGATACTACTTTCAGCACTTGAAAGATATATTCGATACATTAAAAGTGTTTAACATCTTTTAAAAAGATATATCAAGCAGGTCTGGTGAGAACCTCATTAGAAACCACACATGTAACCAATGGGGGTGATCAATTAAAAAACTGGATAAAGGGGTGATCAATTACTTCTCTCACATTTTGTTGGGCAGTGATCACTAAAAAAATCTGAATTTTCAAGAAACAATCATGAATGCTGCTGGACACAAACTAAGGACCAATTTAGCATTAACTTAGATTGCAAATTGAACACCCCTCTAATAACCTATTTAGGGGAGGAATTTTCAAAAAACAAAAAAAATGTTTTTTCTAGACATAATAGGGAGAAAATGTTAAATTTTCAGCCCTCTAGCTCCATTGGTGTGACCTGTAAGTGTAATGCATACAAAGATAGCCAGCCAGCCAGACCCACTTAAAAAATGAAGAAACCTATGGTGACAGTTTTGGTTAACAGTTTCTAATTTTTGATTTTCTTTGTGCCTTTACCATATGTGCAATAATTTTTCAAAGTATTATTTTTTTTCAATGAGTTCTTTTTTCAAGGAAGATTATGAATGAGCATAACTGGTTCATATTATCAGGGCCAGAATAACTATGAAACAAAAGTAACATATGCTACGGGCCCCACAATTTCAAGAGCCCCGCGCTAAATGCTTGCAAGCTATCAATTCCAATTAAGTGATTCTGTACTTGCTCTATTACTATAGTACTATAATACCTTCAACATTTATGAACGACTGGGTGTTTAAGGTTAGCAATTTTAACCAATTATCACGTTTATTTAGAGTTATTATTTTAATACAGAAATTAATGGGCGCATGGTATCAATGTGGTACATATATGACACATAAATATGAAGGTATTTGAAACTGAAGTCTAGCCACTGCACAAAGAACAAAACAAATACAAAGGAATAATATTACTGAAAAGTCAGACATTGTATTATCTGGTTGTATAGGAAATGTAAAAATGTAATTACTTTGTAAGTAAAAGATGTATGTGTTCTAATATTTATGTGTCTTTTTTCAATTTGGTATTCATTATAACATATGCTATAGGCCTCACAGTAGCCTAATTTGGTCCAGACTATGAATGAACGTAACTGGTTCAGATTAGAAACTGTCAACCAAAACTGTCACCAAAACTGTCAACATAGGTTTCTTCAGTTTTTAAGCGAGTCTGGCTTGCTATGTATTTGTCACGTGTACAGGCCGCACTAAAAGAGCTAGAGGGGTGAAAATCTAATCATTTACTCCTTTTTGTGTCTAGAAAAAACAACTTTTTTTTAATCCCCCTCCCCCTCAAATAGGTTTTTATTGGGAGGATTCAATTTACAATGTAAGTGTATGCTAAATCGGTGTCCAGCAGCATTCACGTTTATTTTTTGAAAATTCATACTTTTATAGTGATCAAAAGGTAAGAGAAGTGATTTATTCACCCCTTTTCCAATTGTTTAATTGATCACCTCCAACACAGCATGCTGCCAAAAAACGTTGTTCACATGACGGTTTCTATTGAGTGACTAACCAGACCTGTTATTATTTATTGTTAAATCACACTGTTTCGCTAAACATTGCTTTCTTATTATTAGACAATTTCACAGTTTGTGCATAACTCTGGTGTCTTGTCATATATTTTTAATGCATTTCTGACAGGGTTGTATTGGTTATGATTAAGATTTAAAAGCAAATAGGATGAATACACTTTGGCATGAAATGTAATGGTCCTTCAAGATATTTCAAAGAAGCAGACAATATTAGGCCTCCTCACATAGATGGAAACAATTTCATTTTTAATCTATCTATATAATGAACAGTGTGACTTTTTAATCACTGCTACCCATAACAATGATTTATTGCTGGGCTTATGTTATACATTTATATGTATTTATGTATCTTTCTATGTATCCGGACTTCACCCAGCCCTAGCTGTTCATAGTAGAAACTTGAAAATTTGAACACACTCTCCCCTCAATGAGTAGGGCAAATGTGTTTTTTTGTTTTTTGAAATTCCCCCCCTTAAATAGGTTTTTGTAGGGGGGTTCAATTTTCACTGTAAGTTTATGCTAAATTGGTTCCTCAATTTGTGTCCGGCAGCATTCACGCTTGTTTTTTGAAAACAAAGGTGAGAAAAGTAACTTATTCATTGATCACCACTTTTCCCAACTTTTTAATTCTGTTTGTTTTTTTCTTTCTCTGTCTCTATATAAATGTGAGATAAAACTTATATATTGCTGATAAATCCATGAGTGGCCGCATATGATAAGTGCCCAACGAACCATTTTTAAAAGGGTTGATATTTTCATTATTTTTAGAGCTACAATGCTCAGTTTTTAAAAATTTTTGAAGCTTGAACACACTATGAATCATAATGCAGAGTGTGTTCAAGCTTCAAAAATTTTTAAAAACTGAGCGTTGTAGGTCTAAAAATAATGAAAATATCAACTTTTAAAAATGCTTCGTTGGGCACTTATCATTTGCGCGACCACTCATATCTCCTAGACATTTATTTATACTATTAACAGCTTCAGCCAAAAACATACAGATTAAGTTCAAGTTTGACAACCAAAAAGGAAGATTTTGTTTAAAAGAGTTGATATTTGAATTTATTCTATAAACCGTGGTGGAAATGGGGGGTGGGGGTGTAGGAATACGCTGTATACCTACTTCTATTTCCAGGGATATTGTATGTTTAATGTCTATTAATAGAGACATTACTGTATACATAATTCCCAAAACTCAGACATGGGGCTTACCGAAGGAGAGTTTTGGAGGGGTGCCACACCCCCCAATGCTCTTTCTGTCTGCAAATTGTTTCCTTTATTCGGCCCACTTTGTCACCAAATTAGAGGCCTGCAACAACCACCACCCCTCAATATAAATTATTAGGTACACCTCTGACTGTATACCTAGTTCCCAAACCCCATTTCCATCACTGTCTATAGAATTTAGTGCAATTCTTTATCCAACCTTTACATTGACAGAATTTCAATAGTAATTAAGAATTGTATTTATCCGCATTCATTGCAACTTGGCATTGAGTCTTTGAATAACTTTTGTATAGCAGTCATTTGGGAGCTTTTTTTTATCATTAGAAACTACACTTCATTGATATTTTTTTGTCAGTTGGCAAGACATAAGTATTGGCTTTATAGATTTTATATATATATCTTATATAAGCCTTATTATGGACAAAAGCCAATCATCTCAGAATTTTAAAAATCTAAGTCATTTAATCTTTTTTATCATAGAAGAAATTAGGGCTTTGGTTGTGTTTAGTATCCTTTTCAAAATACAGTGGATTTCACTTAGTAGCACCATTTTAGGACCAGCCGCACAATAGGACTAATTTTGTAAGAACCAATTCAAGCACATGTTATCATCGTTAATTTGCTTTGTTTATTATGACCAATGCAGCGTTTATTTGTACAAAAACAGCAGTGCTACCAAATTAACATTTTTTTTAAAATAAAATCTGATAGAATTACTAAAAAGATATTTTTTAGTTCTGAAAACTACAATCTTTCAAATATTTTTAGCTTGTGACTCAAGTTAAATGTGAAATAACCAAATTCTCAAAAATATACCGTTTTATGTTTTGGTTGACTAAGTTACCTTCCTTCCATTGTTCATTGCTTCAAACAAGAGATTTTTTTATTAACCAGAATCTACTGTATTGCATTACAAACAATGAATTACAAGACTTTTCAAACAATATATCTGAAAAACAAAAATAAATAATCCTTGCATCAGAAATGAAACAAAAAATAGCATCTGAAATTCAATATAGTTTATTTCATTTATGTTATAACAACTAGTTAATCCCCATTAAAGCAAAAGTAAAACAAAAATATATAATTCTTGCATCAGAAACAAAACAAAAAATGGCTTCCAAAAAAAATATAAGGGAGGTAATTCATTGTTTAGAATGCAATATTTTGAAAAGGATACTAAACTCAACCAAAGCAGAAATTAAATCAGTTTTGACTAATTCGACTACTAGTAGATACCATACCCAGTAAAAGGGGAACATTTATACACCTTTTGACACTGAAACTTAATGAAATAAAGATGTTTTTTTAGAAACCAGCAACAAAAACTGACACCAAAACTGTCAGCGTGGGTTTCTTCAGTTTTTAAGTTGGTTTGGCTGGCTATGTATGTTTAAAGGAGAGTTCAATTTGCAATGTAAGTTTATGCTAAATTGGTCCCTTAGTTTGTGTCCAGCAGCGTTTTTTGTTTTTTTTTGGGGGGAGGGGAATTCAAAAAAACATTTTTCTATACATAATAAGCTGTAAATGTATAAATTTTCAGCCCTCTAGCTGCATTGGTGTTGTCTGAAAATTGAAAAAACATGTTAACAGTTTTGTTGATAGTTTTGGTTGACAGTTTCTAATAGCCATTCTCTCTTTATTCTCCCTCTTCTTGGATTATCTTAATGTCAAACAGAATGTGTTTCCCATTGCCAAATCTTCTCAGTCTCCACAAATATTTTTATTTGTCTCCTTTTTTTCATCCTCACCAAAAGCCATTGGTACAGGCAACAGCTGCAGTCATGGCGTTTGTATCGAATTCATTTATAGATTAGAAAAAATCCAAGAAATGTTTTTTTTTTCTTCTTTGAGACACCGGCTATTTCAGTTCTCCAGGTATAGAACAACAAACACAAAGTAGCTTCTCCTTCCACCAGTTTCTCAAAAAAGAATAAAAAACAGACGATGATTTACAGTTTGCAAAATCTTTTCTTTCTTTTTCTGGCCAGTTTGATTCATGGTTATAGCACATTCTTTCTCTAGGTGCCATGTCTGTTCAGGACATTGCCGATCATGGCTCTCCACAGCTCCCTTTCTTTTGATCTGTAAACAATGCATTGCCATGATTATTCTCGGTAGGGATGGTGGAGTGGTTACCTATTGCCATTTGAATTCAGAGTTGCCATTCTCCATTCTTGTCAGGTCTCCAAACCATTTAATTCTCTGTTGCTGGATGAATTTGTGGATCTGCATTTCTCTGACAATTTCTATGATTTTCTCGTTAATAATCGCCCCTCTTCCTCAACCCACAGGTAGTGATTTTCCTCTCCAGGCCTTTAGTTAGTGTCCACATCTGACACTGGTTAGGTCAGCGTGGGCAGAAAAAGGTTTTTATCGATTTCCATGGAAATGTTGGGGTGTTTCAAGAGCAGAGACAGCTGGAGGCTGACGATGCTGAAATAAAACTGCACAAAAAAAACAGAAATGTTCCACAATAGAGATAGGACAAATGCTCACTGGTGAATCGCAATATATCGTAATTGACTAATTATAATTTTTGGTTATCTAATTCGTTTGAAGTTATCAGCAATGGAACAAAAACTTGAAACAAAAATGTAAAACCTACAAACAACATTGAAGAGACCATTAGGCAAGAGGCCTTATGCATACAACTTTATATTATCAGAAACTGTTAACATCAGATATCCAGCAAGACCCACTTAAAAACTGAAGAAACCTATGTTGATGTTGGTCAACATCAACATAGGTTTCTTCAGTTTCTATGTGGGTCTTGCTGGCTGGCTGGCTATCTATCAATATGTATTGCATACAGGCCACATCAATGGAGCTAGAGGGCTGACATTTTCAACATTTACTCCTTATTATGTCTAGAAAAAACGTTTTTGTTTTTTAAAATTCCCTCCAAAATAAGGTTTTAGTGGGGGTTTCAATTTACAATTTAAGTTTATGCTAATTTGGTCCCTTATTTTGTATCTGGTAGTGTTCATGCTTGGACTTTTCAAGTGATCACCACCCAACAAAAGGCAAGAGAAGTGGCTAACATCAACATAGGTTTCTTCAGATTTTAAGTGAGTCTTGCTGACTGGCTGGCTGGCTGGCTGGCTGGCTGGCTGGCTGGCTGGCTGGCTATCTATCAATGTGTAGCACATACAGTCCGCACCAATGGAGCTAGAGAGCTGAAAATTTCAACATTTACTCCTTATTATGTCTAGAAAATCTTTTTTTTGTTTTTTGAATCCTCCCCAAAATAGGTTTTTAGTGAGGGGTTCAATTTATAATGTAAGTTTGTGCTAAATTGGTCCCTTAGTTTGTGTCAGGCAATGTTCACGCTTGTTTTTTTGAAAATCCAAACTTTTTAGTGATCATTGCTCAACAAAAGCAAAAGAAGTAACTTATCCATTGATCACCCTTTTTTCCAATTTTTTTAATTGATCACCCTCAACAAGGCATGCTGCCAAAAGACATTGGTCACGTGACAATTTCTATTGAGTGACTAACCAGACCTGTAAAGATTTAGCATCCACTTGATTTGGTCAGCAACCTTACAAATGGCTTCCAGTCAATTTGGCCGATGACTCATCATTTAAGTTGGCCGACTGAATTGCTGAGTAGGCGAGAGATAAGCCAAAATGGCCACAGTGTTTGGCACCAACCAATCTAAAATAATTGCTTTTTCTTTCTGCTTATAAACAATGGAAATAGAAGATGTATTAAAAAAAAACAGCTATGAGGAGAATGAACATTAGTCTTTTAACCAGTTGTGAAAGACAGGAAGAAAAGATGGCACCAACCATTAAGAATACAACATAGAAAAATAACAGGTTCGGTTAATCACTCAATAGTGACCAATGTCTTTTGGCAGCATGCCGTGTTGGGGGTGATCACTTAAAATGTTGGAAACAAGGGTGATCAATGGTTACTACTTTCACCTTTCTTTGTGAGTCTGAATTTTCAAAAAAAAACATGCAGGCACAAACTATGACCAATTTAGCATAAACTTACATTGCAAATTGAATCCCCCCTTTAAAAACCTATTTTGGGGAGGAATTATCAAAAAACATAAAAAGAATTTTCCCTACTCTGTGTGTGTGCAAAATTATTAGTTTCTACTATGAACGGTTGGGACTGGGCAAAGTCCGGATACATAGATAAAATTGAACCCCACTCTAAAACCCTATTATGGGAGGGAATTTTCAAAAAAGAAAAAAAAAGCTTTTTCCCTACTCGTTGAGGGGAGTGTGTGTGCAAATTTATTAGTTTCTACTACGAACAGTTAGGGCTTGACAAAGTCCAAATACATACATAGATAAAATTGAACCCTCCTCTAAAATCCTATGTATGGGGGGAATTTTCAACAACAAAAAAAATCATTTTCCCTACTGATTGAGAGGAGTGTGTATGCAAAATTTCTAGTTACTACTATGAACAGTTAGAGCTGGGCAAAGTCCAGATACATAGATAAATAGATACATGTCCGAACCCAAAAATCAGTGTTGTGGGTAGTAGTAATTAATAGTAGGATTCTTCTGTGAGGTTAATAAAAAAATTCTTCTGTGAGGTAAATAAACGAATTCACCAAAGATCAATTTAGGGTCAGGTCAATTTTGGCATTTTCAAATCTAAGGGAGAAAGTAATATTTCACCAAATTTACACAAGTTAGCCTCTTAAGAACTGACAATTTAATTAATTTCATGAAATCTCTATAAAATCTAATTTGCTTTCCTGTGTTGTTATATTAGAAGTTCTTTTTGTATGTGTGCAGGCCCAATGGGTGCCTGAGTGCACTCTCTCTTAATTGATTTTATGAAATCTCTAGAAAATATTTCCTGTGTTGTTTGAAAAATCGTAATAAACATGAAACAAATTGTCACTGGCTGGACTTGTCCATGTTTCTTTCTTTTATAAGATATATATATATATATATTCCATATTTAAACAAGAATGGTCGGTGCTGACAACGTTCGTTTCACTGCTTCACACAGCTTGTCAAGTCAGCAAATGGTAGATATTTTTTCCTTTCTGACAGTGGATCTCTCCCTTCCCCACTTTTGACCTGGTCATTCTTTGGTTTTCCCAGAAGGATTTCCATCTTTGTCCCTCCTCTTTTTTGGCTTTGATAAATTCCGTTCTTTTGGTGAAGAGGAGTTTGTATAGTAGTAAATAGTGGTTATTCTCTTGTCTGTTCTTATTTTTCCATTTTTGGTTTGTTTATTTCAAATAGATTCTAGCAGTATTAGTGTTTCTATGTTTGTCTATTTTAAGATGTTGTCAGTCCGACCATTCTAGTTTCAATATGGAATATTAGCTCCAAATGATAGTGTTAATTATAAAATTAACTTTTTCATATGTCGAGCACTCGAATTAAATATTTTCAACAACATATATCAGATTTCTTATATATGATTTGTATTTGTTATAATACTACTACGACTAATATATTTATATATTTTTTTTTTCTCATAGAAATTCAAATATATCTGTGAACTTTTTCATGGGTAATAACTGGTACTAAATAAATCACACATTTTAACTCCTCCTATAAATATAAATTTCTTTAGCAAGACATTTACGATACATTTTTATTTTACAATCTTGCTGCTGCATTGAGCTTCCATTACTCACAGACTGTTTTGGGGAATCTATCCACTTTTGTCAACAAACATGGTGGGAGGATATTTATGGTCTTAGCAATTGCTATGATGTCAGGAATCTGTTGTCTGCAACCAGAGTGATCAATATTCATTGGAAGAGGACTCGCTTGTCTGATGTCCAGCTCATTCTTATGTTGAATTCATTCTCCCCTGGTAACAACAATGACAATGGCAACAACAATGACCCTCACCAAAATGAGAACCCTTCAAGGCTACTAAGGAGGCTGAAATTTGGAATGCAACCTTATTTCAGACCCACTAGATGATTTATAAAAACAAATTGGGGTCACCTGACCCCCTTTCCCCTGCAAACCAACTTATTCTTTTCAGTTTATATCTAGAATTGCCTCAATTATATCTGGAATCATCTAGATTTCCAAGCCATTTATCTAGAAAAATATCTTGGCTCGGTCGGCTGGGGCCTAGAATACGCCGACTGCATACACTGCAGAGGGGTAACATGCCTCCATTTTTTCACCAAAGACTCTAGTTTTAAAAAATAACCTTTCACCAAGGTCGCAAGACTCTAGTTAAAAAAAATAACCTTTTACCAAAATCGCAAGACTCTAGTTAAAAAAAAAAAATCTTTGACCAAAGTCGCAAGACTCTATTTTTTGGGAAGTTAAACTGATTTCAGCATTAAATATGCCGCTAAACAAATCAATCAATCGATCGATCAATCATAGAAAACATCTAGATACTATTTTATTAAGTCCCCTTCCATGGTCAAATTTAAAGATCTTTTTCAGTTAAAGAAAAACTGTTTTTACAAAAGTTGAAATATTTTCTAAACTTATAAGCTTAGTCGTTTAAGCATCAGCTAGAGTTTGAACTCAGCTCGCTGAGTCCATTCTCCAAGCCGTTATGCGCCCGGCTCCCCGACCCCTCTAACAGTATGACAACTGTCCAGTCAAAAGATGCAGCTGACCGATTTCTTCTATAGAAAGATCTGACTAATAGAATGATAACATTCCAAGGGAAATTATGAATCACCACCACCCCTATATGCTGCTTTTTACCTTGTAAATTAAGCATGATGGTACAGTTACCTTGATGAAACTACTACCTGCATGATTTGAATCATAAATTTACAATTTTTAAAAAAATCAGGTCTGGTTAGTCAGTCAATAGAAACCATCACATGATCAATGTCTTTTGGCAGCATGCCTTGTTGGGGGAGCTCAATTAAAAAATTGGAAAAAACGGTTGATTATTGAGTAAGTTACTTTCTTTCTTCCCCCCCCCACTATAAACCTTTTGAGGAGGAGAAATTTCAAAAAATATTTTTCTTACTCATGAGGGGTGTGTGTGTGCAAAATTTCATGTTTCTACTATGAAGAGTTTGGCTGGGCAAAGTCCAGATACATATAGATACATAGAGAGATATAAATATCAGAACACATGAATAACCTAAACCCAGCTGTTGTGTCTTTGTTGATTTGCTGTGTTGGTTAAACACGTTTTGGTTTTGACTGTATTTAGCTGTGTAAGAAAAGAAGAGAGGAACAAAAGACATGTCTGATCGTTATGAAGGATATCTAGATCCCAATCAAACCCTTACTTCAGGTATCGAAACCAAGACTTATCGGAAACGAGGCTCAGTGTACTATTGCGAAGGGGTGCATGAATTAAAATAGACAGATTGACACTAACTAAAACAATCGACTTGATACTTTTGGTAAATAACATTGGTACTTTTGATAACATCAAAGGGTAACTCAGGAGGAAAGGAAATAGGAGTCAAAACATCAACAGAAAATACCTAAAAATAGAAATCTGTTTAATAAACGAGCACAGCTGAGTTCAAAATAGCCAAAATTCAAAATATACAGACTAAACAAGATGAATTAATTTAACCTTTAGAAACTATAAACAACCACACTATAAATGAGACTGACAGAGCAAAGTCAAAACAGAGTATCCCACAGATATGGATTGAGTGGTCACCTCCTCAAGATGTCCACTCTCACTCACTCTCTCTCTATCTCTCAATTGTATGGGAATATCTGTGTTTGACAAAAACTTCTGTAGAATTACGAATAAACAGTATATTTTTTTACAAGAAAAAAACGTCTCTGTCTCAATCCTTCATTACGTTCCAGACCAATTCTTTCCAGAAACCAGCCACCACCTTTCCAAAGTCCAGACACATCGTGCGCCCTGACGCCATCCCCAATGAGGCATGACGAAACCTACCAACTGTCGTTGAACGTTTATCGCCAACCTCCAAGAAGGTGATAATGTTACATCACTCTGGTGATTTCCGTTCAGCTGGTATCGTGCAAGTAGCTTAGTTTATTCATGTTAAAACATACAGACGAAAAGATACATAAAGCCACTAGCAACAGTGATTAAACCGGTCTGTAGTGGGTAGCGTTGATAAAAAAGTAATTGTTAGGTAAGTATTTTGAGTTATTCCCCTTAGGCAGGAGAGTTCTTATCCACTTCCAGTAATGGGGCGCTGTTTTACATTCTGGTGAACGAGCTGCCATATTGTTATTAGTAGATCGGAGGGGACACACATGGGTGTCATTGACCGCAGTCATTGTATGAATAAAGGATCTGTGAGTACATCTTTTGTTGCATTGTTAATCTGTTAATATCTGTCATTATACCATATCTTACATTGGTACATACAGACGAAAAGATACATAAATACATAAACCACCAGCAACAGTGATTAAACCGGTCTGTTGTGGGTAGCAGTGATTAAAAAGTAATGATCTGGTTTTCAGGATATTTAAATAAAACTTCTGGCTATGAAAAGAATGAAACACAAATAAGAAGAGAAAATGAAAAAGACTTTAAGAAAAGAGAAAAGCCATTCCACCCCAAAATAATCAGATATTACAATTGAATCATTGCACAAAATCAATATTAACACATTAGATATGAGATTCAGAGATATTTTATTCTTGTCTTTGTTATTTTTATCACAGTGTTTCTTCCACCTGCAGTATTTCCCATCGTTCTGGTATTGTGCTTGAATTAGTAGAATAATCAATAGAGAAAGTCACCAGGGATGAACTGAATAGTTTAAATAAGGAACAAATAAAATCACTAATGAAATAGTGTAATTTTATAATAAATAGTGTAATCAATCTATATTATTGATATGTGTAACTGCTACCATCTTTATTTCTTGTGTCCAGCTGTGGGATAATGCTGTAAAAAGAGTGGAAAGAGAGATTGAGACATGAAAGCAGTCACTGCTGTATACAGCCCCCTCCACCAGCACGACAACCCACAACCCACTGTAAAAGGTGGTCAGGGGACAGGCAATAGATTATTTTGTTGAAAAGTAAAACATTGAATGTATTTAAATTTAGTATTTAAAAACAGAAGTGAATGAAGGAGAAGGTGGAGAAAGAGAGGGAAAGTTGAGAAAACAATTTACACTGAAAGTGAAGAAGAGTGAAAAGAAAAGAAAAGACAGAATGAAAAAAAGGGTAAAGAAGAATCATAGTGAAGGAAAAATGAAAGAAAAAGAGAAAAAAGAAGAAACGATTATATCGAGGAAATTAATGATAGATAAGAAGGCATGGATGGAGTGACATATAAAATAATTAGATCTTTTTTATCGAGTTAAATATACTTTTTAAACTGTGGAATTTCCGTTGGTACTGCTAGTAACTAATAAATAGTGTAAGTTTATAACCATTATAGTATTCAAATAGTTTTTCAGACGACTGAACTCCTTCTTGTTGATTCGCGCTCTGAAACTTACAAACAATTGTATTTACGTTATCCCCTGTAAATGTGGAAAAATATACACTGGGGAAACAGGCTGCCCCCTCAAAGTCAGACTTGAGGAGCACAGAAAAGCCATAATCAAAGGCAAGATAGAACAATCTGGAATGGCTGACCATGTCTGGAGAGAGAAAGGCAATCACTTTCCTCTCTGGGAGGAAGTCCAGATTATTGACAGAGAATGCTGTTGGAAACAGAGAAAAATCAAAGAGGCAGCACATATCAACATATCAACTGAATGTATTAATAAGACATGTGCAGAGTTCAACCCGATGTGGCTTTCACTACTCAACAAACCCAAAGCCGACAAGGCAAGGATAAAGTAACACCTGAATCCTACATTATAAGGATTGCCTCCTTTGAAGTTAAAAACTTCTGTTTACCCCATCACTTTCAGATATTATACCTGAGGAAGGCCGAAGAATGGATCGGCCGAAACGTCATGTTAACAACACCAACAACAAGAAGGAGTTCAATTGTCTGAAAAACTATTTGAATGTTAATGACACCTCTCAAAACTATAGAACAACACCAACAACATGAAGGAGTTCAATCGTCCGAAAAACTATTTGAATGTTAATGACCCTTCTCAAAACTATAGAACAACACCAACAACATGAAGGAGTTCAATTGTCCGAAAAACTATCTGAATGTTAATGACCCTTCTCAAAACTATAGAACAACACCAACAACATGAAGGAGTTCAATCGTCCAAAAAACTATTTGAATGTTAATGACCCTTCTCAAAGCTATAGAAAATAACATTATAATATTGTTTGCAAAATAATGGCCTATCATAATACTTTTTAGTCATTTTTCAATATAATATATACTAAAGATTTCTCTAGTCTACATGAATTGTACATAATTGTTCTATAGATTTATAATATTTTTTGTTTCATAGATAATAATATACATATTCAATGGCCCTAGACTTAAGATGAATATTAGAGAGTTATGCATCATTTTCTTGCATGAGTTTAAACTGAACTGCAATGTCTCTCAGAGTGTTTGTAACATTAATCAAGTATAAGATGAATGTACTATTTTACTACCTCAGAACAAACTGTAGATCATTGGTGTCTGAAGTTTCTAAATGGAGATACAAATCTCAAAGTGTAAGAGGGTAAAGAGTATCCTGCCACAGTTGGAAATGATCAATTGAAAGATTTAGTTAACAGAAGAGAACAGTGGTGTAATGCTAGAAATGGGGGAATGCAGGACTGCCTGCTCTCAGGAAGAGGGGTGGGGCTTTAAGTCCATCCAGAGAAATCTTTTTAATTTAATCTATTTTACAGACGTTTTGAGGCCATATGGGATGAGTATTTGGACATACACTGGTTAATTTGTCTTATCAGTGAATTGTTCAAATGAAGAATTTTAGCAATATATAGAAGTGAGGGGACGTCGATCCCCCTCCCCAAAAAGTGAGGGAACACTGTTGTATAGCCCTCTTGGTCTGTGGGAGGAAAATCCTGAACTTGGAGAAAAGGGAAGACTTGAAACTTGATTCATAAAAATATGAGGATATATTTTTATTTGCATCAAATACATTGTGCCATGGTGGAGAATGAAGAGTGGGAGAGAGATGATGAAAGCCGACAGACTGTTCCCAACAGGGAAACTGGCCCCGTGCTCCCAAGCCCAGAGGCTCTCTGCCTCTTTGCTTTTCTGAGGGCCTCTGTGTCGCTTTTATCGGGTTTGAACGCCCACACTGATTTTCCAACCCCCCCTCTGCAGTCAGGGTTTAGCCAATATCCTGTTTATGACTTTTGAACACCTGGTGTGTCTGTTTCCAGTCCTGAACCCCTTGCAGTTTGGGGTTTTCATCGATATTCTGTTTATAACCAGCCATGACTTATGAATGCGAAACCTGGAAATTAACCAA
>VCCN01001394.1:126732-144018 GCA_006491835.1 Architeuthis dux | reverse complement strand
TATCACTTTCTCGCTTGTCTTCTCTCTTTTTCTCTCTTCTTCTCTCTCACTCTTCTTCTCTCCCTTTCTCTCTCTTCCTCTCTCTCTGTTCTTCTCTCTATCTTTCTCTCTCTTCTCTTCTCTCTATCACTTTCTCTCTTTTCTTCTCTCTCTTTATCTCTCTTCTTTTCTCTCACTCTTCTTCTCTCCCTTTCTCTCTCTATGACTTTCTCTCTTCCCCTCTCTCTCTCTCTAACCGACGCTTTCCATCCCCCTCTCTCTCATTCTCTATCCTTCCTCCCCTTCACAACCATTCCCCATCATAATCTATATCCATTCAGCCTCAATTGGACTCTTGCCAGTCTTGACATTAATGTATTTGAGAAATGGATTTTTATTAATCCACGATACAAATACTTGACATGAGAAGCCGACTGTTCGTTGTGCACCGTTCTGACTCACGCTGAGTCTAAATTTGGTGACACTGATTTTGCTGTTACCATTTTTAGATCCCGCCCTCAGCTTTCTACGCTGGCTAACCAAGACAGAACTGTGTTGTCTCATTTTTCATTTGTTTCTCTGACACTAACGCAGAGATTTCAAAACTTTTTGTATTGACGACACACTTTAAAAATAACCTTTTTTTGCAATGCATTACTTAAGTTTTGTCAGCCAAGTCAAATATCTAATGGCATCCCGGCAGTTCAACAGACTCAGGTAAAATATTTTGAAAGATATAGAAACAGGTCTGGTTAGTCAATCAATAGAAACTGTCATGTGACCAACATCCTTTGGCAGCATGCCGTTTTGGGGGTGATCAATAACAAAATTGGAAAAATGGGTGATGAATGAATAAGTTACTTCTCTTGTCTTCTGTTGGACAGTGATCACTAAACAGTCTGAATTTAAAAAAACAAAACAAATGTGAATGCTGACAGACACAAACTAATGGAGCAATTTAGCATAAACTTACATTGCAAATTCCCCCCCCCCACAAAACACCTATTTAGTGGTGGAATTAAAAGAAAAAAAAAATGGAGTAAATGTTTAAAATTTTAGCCCTCTAGCTCCATTGTTACTTCTCTCGCATTTTGTCTGAATTTTCAAAAAAGAAGCCGACACAAACTATTGATCAATTTAGCATAAACTTACATTGCAAATTGAACCCCCCACTAAAAACATATTTAGGAGGAATTTTCAAAAAACAAAAACAATGTTTTTTCTAGATATAATAATGAGTAAATGTTGAAATTTTCAGCCCTGTAGCTCCATTAGTGCAGCCGGTACATGTGATACATACATAGCTAGCCAGCCAGCCAGCCAGACCAACTTGAAAACTGAAGAAACCTATGTTGATGTTGACAGTTTTGGTTGAAGGTTTCTAATTAAACTTAATTCTGTGACACACCTAGATGTTATCGGTGACACACTAAAGTTTTGGAAAGCTGTGCACTGACGTTTCTTTAGTATCAACCAATCAAGTCACAATTATGTCAATTTTTTTATCTTAATTAAAATAAATGCCACCATTTCATCCTGAGGTGCAGTCAACGGGACGGAAAATGGAATTGGTGAATCAAGTTCAAACTCTGGCTGGGACAGTTGCTGTTCATTTTGAACAAATGCCCTTGGGAGCGGCATGAATCCTCCCCCTAGCTATGGGTAGGGCAGACTCTTCCAGCATCTTGAGAGGGGGGCAACGGACGTATTCCTGAAATGTACTGTTAACAGGCTCTGGTGAAGATTCAATGGGCCTAGCAAGCCGAAAGTGGATTCTAACAAATTGCTCAAGTAAAATCAAGGAGAATAAAAACAGACAGACAAAATAACGTGACTGCCATCACCACCTCCCCTCGACAGCTCAAGTACAAGTAGAAGATTAAACAAACTTGAAAGTCAGACCATAGGTGCGCTAGTTCATTTCTTGTGTGAAGATCTAGCAAGAGCAGTGTTGCCAACTTTATTTTCAAGCTTACATCTTGAAATCAAAAAACATCTTATAACACCTAGAGATATATATCTAAAATCTATGAAATATTAATAAATTAAATGTGACTTTAATCTTCAACATTTATTTTATTAAAGTATTACTTAATTTATTAAAAATATTACTTATTTCATTTCTATGAATTGAATAAAAATATTACTTATTTTATTAAAAATCATCTAAATAGCAATTTCTGACATCTAGATGCAACCAGAAACATCTGGATTTAAACGAAAAACATCTAAATTGGCAACACTGAGCAAGGGATGTAAATCACATTTCAGTATGTCAATCATGACAGCAATCAATGCTAGTGCATCTAAAAATTCTTCAGCAGAATAATCTTTTAAAAAAGTAAGAAAATGATCTGGTAAAATACAGTGTTTATGTGTTCATTATTTTGTACGAGAAACCTTCAACCAAAACTGTCAACATAGTTTTCTTCAGTTTTGAAGTTGGTCTGGCTGGCTGGCTTTATATGGATCGCACATACAGACCACACCAATGAAGCTAGAGGGCTGAAAATTTAAACATTTACTACTTATTATTTCTCTAAAAAACGTTTTGGTTTTTTTTTAAATCCCTTTCCTCCTAAATAGATTTTTAGTGGGGTTTTAATTTGCAATGTGAGTTTACACTAAATTGGTCCCTTAGTTTGTGTCCGGCAGCATTCACGCATTCGGACTTCTTTAATGATAACCGCCCAACAAAAGGTGAGAGAAGTGATTTATTCATTGATCACTCTTTTTTCCAATTTTTTAATTGATCACCCCCAACACAGCATACTGCCAAAAAAGGTTGGTCACGTGATGGTTTCTATTTAGTGACTAACCAGACCTCCTCTTTTTTTAGTATCATTTTTAGGAATAATTGGAATATTTATATAATGGCCGATTTCTTTCTTTCTATTTTGTGTATTCAGATAACATTTTAGTTCTTCTTCTACCACATTTGTCTATTTAAATGGTAATTTAAAATATATTCATTTTTTTTTCTTATTGACAACAATAACGTCTGGTTTGTTATGCTTGGAATATTTGGGCTTTAAATTCTGACTCTCTCATTATGTTAGATTTATTTTTTTCTGAATGAAAATATTTGCTGAGATTCTGGTAATTCTATTATTTTGTTACACTTGAATTGTTGTTAATCACTGTTACCCATAACACTGGGTTTAGGTTATTCATGTGTTCACACATTTATATGAAACCAAATGATGGATAATTCTTATATCCGACAGAATATGATAATTATAAAGACATTTATTAGTTGAGAACCTATATTTGCCTGGCGCCGGTGTGAATGATGGCTAAATGAGCGGCCTAAAATGTAAATGTGAACAAAGAAATAAGCTCTATGCAGGGATCGAATCATGTCCACCCTGGAAGCAACCTTTTACGCAGGTTCTGCTCTACTAACTGAGCTAACATAGTTCTCATGATAGGGGTCTTTATTCACAGCAGCCTAAATCGAAATTTTGTACACACACTCCCCTTAATGTGTAGGAAAAATGTTTTTTTTGTTTTCGAAAATTCCCCTCCAAAATAAGGTTTTAGTGGTGGTTCAATTTTCAATGTAAGCTTATGCTAAATTGCTCACTAGTTTGTGCCCTGTAAATCCAGACATTTTTTTGTGATTACAGCCCAACTTTTTAATTGATCACCCCCAACACAGCATATGTGTGGCAGTGATTCATAATTTTCCTTGGAATGCTAGTTTTTTTACAGCATAGAGAAAAATGCTAAAAGTTGAAGATTTACTAATTTAATTGCAGATTCAATGTAAACTAGCATTCCAAGGGAAATTATGAATCACCGCCACCTATATATGATTCTTTGTACCTCATAAATTAAACAGTGGTGGTGGGCAGTGATCACTAAAAAGTACAAATTTTAAAAAAACAAGAAACTAAGGGATCAATTTGGCATAAACTTACATTGTAAATTGATAGCAGAACAACAGTTCAAGCACTTTCAGGAGACTTTAAAAAAATACTTGTTACATTTACTTGCAGAGTTAAGCTAAATGGAATCAGAAATAGAATAATGATTATACTTCATCACTATCATAACAATAACAAAATCTATCGATCTATCTATCTATCTATCTTTGAACATAAAGAATGAGTAAATTGATGACCATGCATAAACTCTTACATCTCAGAATTTCTGACAGTATCGAAGATGCTTTTGATCGCAACTTTTTCTCAGACCGATTATCCTCTGGCAGTGAGCAAATAGGGTTGATCTCGGTAAACAATTTTTTTAATCGATGCTACTTGCTCACAGAGGGTAGTCGGTCTGAGCAAAAGTTGCGATAAAAAGCAATTAATAACATTTGAAGATGATGGTAAAAAACAGTTATAAAAATTTAAATAATAATGATTTAAAATACTTGTAATAAACAGAGAAAAGTATTAAAGATGATCAGAGAATACATTGACCGAAATGCGTTGATCAAAACAATAAAGATGAAGATACTAGTACAAATAATTCATAGAGGAATGATGATACTTCATGTCAGAACTTCAGCCAACATTTCAGTTCTTTGCCATTTCTATTGATATAATGAAGATATTGATTATTCTGGAGTATGTATGTATGTGTCATCGTTCTTCACTTATACCCGCATCAAGGGTATCAAGGGGTTAGGTACACGCAGTGAATTTATTAGTAAGACCCACTTCAGGCTTGTCAAAGCTTCGTTCTGCTGTTGTATAGCAATTTTGGACTCGAAACTAGGTTTATAAAAATATGGTGATATATTTTTATTGCATCACATACATTGTGGCATGGCAGTGAATGAAGAGTGGGCAAGAGATGAGGAGAGCGACAGACTTTTCTTACAGGAAAATTGGTCTTGTGTCTTCCCAGGCCTAGGCGCTTTGTCACTCTTATGGGGTTCGAGTGACTCCGTTGGTTTTCCAGCCCACTTCCGATAGGTTGGTGTTCAGTCGATATCTTTTTATGAGTTTTGAACACCTGTTGTGTCTGTTCTGGTCCCCAACACCTGCAGTTTGGGGTTTTTGGTCAATATCCTGTCATGACTTTCAACACCTGCGGGGGTCAAATCTGTGACCATGTCTCCCTAAATATCCAACATTGCTTACGGCACCTAGTATTCCGAATGTTTACCTATCTAGGTACTGACCACTTATGAGAACCAGTGTATCCAATGTGATTTGCCTTGCGAGAGGTTCCTCAATGCTTAGCGGAGAGGCATTGAGTACCTTTGAGAACCGATGTATTCAGCATGATTTTGGCTGTAACCCCTTAGCCTTAGGGAGAGGTTCCTTAATCATGGTCCTTCTGCAGATTGCTTAGTGAAGAGGTATTGAGTACCATTTTTAAAGTCTCTGATGTGACGCAGTGGATTGAACCATGGCCCATCGAACTGGAGTCAAGCATTCTACCACAGGGCCACAGTGATCAAGAGGAAGTGAAGAATAGAAAGCAGCAGATGATAAGGTTACAAAAATAAAGACTGTTGGGTATCACCCCCATCTCTTAGTTTGGAGCAGCCCGAGAAAGTTGCATGGTCAGGCGACTATAACAGTCTTGAGTAAAAGACTGAGAGGGGGTTCTATTTCCTCCCTTTGCGAAGAGAACAGTATTCCCTTTGTGGTGTGAAACTTATAACTCTAACAACTGTGTGTCAACTGACTTTGTGTTGAACTAGTGAACGGACATTTAGGGCCAGACCTGATAAACGTAATACAAACCCTACGTTAAACCTGTGTATACTGAGTGGCAGTATACAAACTGTGAATTACAGTATTCAGACGGAATACACCAGTTATACATTATATATTATGGAATGGTGCAACACATTCCTCTGACCCCCATTTCCCTTCATTTGGCTTTGTGCAGTACTATGTACTGGATGTAAACAAAAGCAAAGGCAGGCAAGCAAGTAAAGCTGTAATCAGTAGCAGATGTGCAATCTGCCTGCTGCTTGCTTGGTCAGTTGTTAACTTTATTAACTTAGTTAATTTTTGTTATAGTTAGGTATCACCCGTACTCCTAAGAGTTTGGACCAGCCCGAGAAAGTCGTGTGATTAGGTGACTATAAAGGACTTGCGTAAAAGACTGAGAGGGAGATAGATTTCCTTCCTTTGCAAAGAAAACAGTTTTCACTTTGTGGTGTAAAGCTTGTAAATCTATAAACTGCATGTTGAACTAGTGAACAGACATTTAGTGTCAGACTTGGTAAACATAATACAAAGCCTACATTAAACCTGTGTATACTGTGCAGCTGTATACAACCTGTGAATTACTGTATTCAGACAGAATACAACAGTGGCAAAGAAGGATTCAAACTTCCGCGTGAGAAATATATGACGGGAAGATAAATCTACACATAAAACCCATTCGTTGGACTTGTTAAATTTTTGAAAAAAAGAAAAACCGCACAAAATGGAAGAGCTAAAAAACAATAGAAATAACCACAGTGCAGACATTTTATTGAAAACATCTTCCCTCCCTTTGTTTCTACTCTATTTCTGACTGCCACCAATGGCCTTGCTTTGAATTACAATAAAAACATTCTAAGACTTCTTGTAGGAGTATAAGAATGGCAAGTGGAACAATTGATTGTCTTAATGAATTCAAACGTGTTTTTATCTCTAAAAATGCAGAACAGCAGATAAACTCGGGATCAAAAGAAGGAATCTTGTTGAAGCAAGGCATCCATTTTGTTTTTCTCCTTTTGGTTGTTTTACTCAGAATGGTATCATCGTAAAACATGAGTTCCACTTATTTCATTTTGCTTAAGCTTTTGCCAATATGTGTAGATGTTTTATATCTTTTCACAAATATGCATATATAAACAATATATGTTTTAAAACGATAGATACACATACACCAATATGTGTAGATGTTTTATATCTTTTCACAAACATGCATATATAAACAATATATGTTTAAAAAAAATAGATACACATATACACATGTGGTGGGAATGTCTGCATGTACAAGGTCTGTCCAGAAAGTATCCAGCCATTTTAATATCGCAAAAACCAGTTGTACAGCCTTGATGTAATTTGGCAGCCAATCAGGGAGACCTTACTGCCCATACGTGAACAGACACTCTCCAGTGGGGTTACTCAGTCGGCAGCGAGATGCCATTGAGTGTACTGTATGACCATCACATTTACAATGACAGAGCGAGTAATTCTTCACATCTCGTGCAGGGTTTTTGTTTTTATAGCATTGCTTCACTCTGGTCTGTCAGGCCCAATCTGGCTTCCCGCAAATTATAACTTTTTCCAAAGAGACTTCAGATGGTGGGCGAGATTAAGGAGAACGCAATGAGACAGCTGATGGCGATCCTGAAAGATGACTTTGCAGAGTTTTAAAAGGTGAAAGGGACACTGAGATAAGTGTGTGAGGTCCGGGGGGGGGGGGCTTTGAAGGGGACTAAAGCACCATTTCCCTAGGTAGGCTATTTGTTTCGTTGATATTAAATGGCAGGATACTTTCCGGACAGAAGACCTTGCAGGTGTGTATTCATATGCATACCGATGGACCAGTATTAAATGTTCAACATTTTGTTGAAAATGAAAGAGAAGGAGAAAGAGAAAGAAAAGAAGAAAATAATCCATAATGACAGAATTGACAGATCGTATCATTATGGCTTATACCACTATAACTGACATCGATACGTTTTCTTTCCATTTTGATGGAAACAATTCCCTCAAACAATAAACATAAAACTCAATTTTTATTCCTTTCATCAAATTTATAATCTGTTGCTTTAATGGAACAGAATTTTTATTTCTTACAAGATAATACGTTTGTGTTCTTTTGCTGCTTATACAACTAAATAAATGGTTTTATATCTAAAACAACTAAAATGACTAGAATATCATCCATAAACACAAAGTGTACCAGAATATATGTGTATTCAGTGAACCCTCGTTAAAATGGACTAATAGGGGGGGGGGTCCGTTTTAACCGATTGTCCGCGTTAACTGATGGTAGGGGTTAATACTGTATATGCAGAGGCGATGTGTAGGGCCTGCACACCCCAAAACTGCATGGGTAGTCGGAGCTCTGGGAGTGCAATCAGACCTACCGTCCAAACCTTTTACTTTTGTGAGGGACACACATTGAACAATTTGCAGGGGTCACAGTCAGACCTAATACTGCGACTGGTATACATATACAATATTGGAATGTATATACAAGAAGCAAACACTCTGTCCTCTATAGCCGACATGGACGGTTACTCTCTTAATTCAGATTTCCTCTGTTTTATCCGATATCCAGTTTAACGGGGTCCGTTTTAACGAGGGTTCACTATATTTATAGAGCTGAAAAATTGCTTATGTTTTTCAGTATATGTCATATTGCAATTTCATATAACTTTTTGTACAATCTTTATTAATCACCACTACCCACAACAGACTGGTTTAAATACTATTGCTAGGTTTAGGTTATTCATGTGTTCAGACATTTATATGTATTTATGTATCTATCTATGTATCCGGACTTTGCCCAGCCCTAACCATTCATAGTAGAAACTTGAAAATTTGCACACACACACTCCCCTCAATGAGTAAGGAAAATTTTTTGTTTATTTTAAAATTCCCCCTAAATAGGATTTGTTTTTTGAAAATTCAGACTTTTAAAAAAATCATTGTGATCACTGCCCAATAAAATGCGAGAGAAGTACCTTATTTATTGATCACGCCATTCTCTAATTTTGTAATTGATCACCCCGAATATCACCCCGAATATAGCAAACTGCCAAAAGGTATTGGTCACAGTTTTTCACAGTTTTTAGTGGTGGTGGTGGTGGTGATCCTGATCCTTTAAGCACATTGGCAAGGTACTCTTCAGAATGTCTCTATTCATACCAAATGCTTTCCAACCTATCGTTATGCATTGTGTTTATTTCGCAGTCATGGTCTTTCTCTAGCTTTATTACCTGTCCTAGGTAGATGTATTCATCAACCTCTTCAGGCTCATTAATAACATTCAATTCACGCTGGACTTCAACTGTCACTGCATAAAATGTCCATCAAAGATAATGCTGTCCCCATCACTCAGCACTGCAACACGAGGACATAGCAAGAAGCTTCAAGCACAAGAATCTACAGGGGTTCGAGTTACCAGTCTGTGGAACAGTCTCAGTGAGAAAACAGCCACTTCCAAAAATATAAATACTTTCATAAGTAATCTAACAAATTGACATTGGCCACAATATGTTCACCTATAAATTCAGTTATTAATTATCTCACCACCTACCAAAGAACCGACAACTAAAAATCACCAGCAAACAAAAGAACTGTATCTACAGACTGGTGTGATAACCTTTTTTTCTACCAGAAATGGATAATAAATGTATAAAATGGGCTGCAAGCCCTGTGGCAACTAACCCTCATTATTTTCTATTACTTCAAATAAACAGGATTCACATCTGACCATAAATCCAGCCATTTTGAATATCTCGAGAACTGATTATGCAGCCCTGATGTAACTTGGCAATCAAGTATAGGGCACCATACTGCGCATGCATGAACAGACACTTTTTTTTCAATCGGCAGCGATGCCTACAGTGCAGATTTGGCTCTCTCCGATGTCCAGCTTTTTGCCATTTGAGATTTCAGACCGTGGAGAACGCAACGAGGCAGCTGATGGCGATTCTTAGAGAGGACTTTGCAGGCTGTTTTGAAACAGGGAATGGAATCTAAGATGAGTGTGTGAGATCCCCGGGGGACTGTTCTGAGGGGAACTAAGACTCCATTGACCTAGGTAGGCTATTTTTTTCATTAATATCAAATGGCTGGCTACTTTCCGGACAGGAACTCATCTATGCACATAATACAGTCATTGATTATTATAAATTCAAATACATGTTTGCTTCAGTAATCTTTAAGCACTAATTAATTGCTTGATTATTGATTAGACACCCAATAACTACATTTGCAATTGTCATGAGAATAAATAAACTATTAATAAGAGAATATGAGAATCCATCTATTTTACTGTATTCTGCTTCATCGGCACAAGTAAATGCCATGGAAAACAGGTCTGGTTAGTCACTCAATAGAAACCGTCATATGACCAATGCCTTTTGCCAGCATGCCTTGTTGGGGATGATCAATAAAAAAAATTTGGAAAAAAGGGTGATCAATGAATAATTTACTTTTCTTGCATTTTGTTGGGCAGAGATCACTAAAAAAGTCTGAATTTTTTTTTTAAAGTGTGAATGCTGCCGGACACAAACTAAGGGATCAGTTTAGCATAAACTGACATTGCAAATTTCCCCATCCTCACACATACACTAAAACCTAGTAAGGGTGGAATTTTCAAAAACAAAATAACCATTTTTTTCTAGAAAAAGCCGTTATAAGTCTACTGTTGGACAAAGGCCTTTCCCATCTCCTTCCATGACAACCTATCTTGTGCTAACCTCTGCCACGTCTTACCAGCAAACTTTTCTATCTCATCCCTCCATCTTGTATCTGGTTTTTCCTTTCAGCCCTCTAACTCCATTGGTGCAACCTGTATGCATTACACATACATATATAGCCAGCCAGCCAGACTAACTTAAAAACTGAAGAAACTGTTGACAGTAGAAAGTAGAAATATTGTTGTTCATTTTTAATAATTTGTCTTCTCTGATTCAAACTATGGCATTTGATTCAAACCAATGTTGACAGTTCTGGTGACAGTTTTGGTTGACAGTTTCTAATATTCTATTTTCTAATTTGAACACATTTTTATCTTTGCAACTATAAATAAAAAGAGTGATGATTAGAAAAGAAATTCTCTCTCAGTTAAAATCTTTTGCTCAATACAAGGCCAACATTTGATCTTTGGGGAACTCGTACGGCGAGTATCAAACATTTCATCAATGTCTGATTTGTAAATCAGACTTTTTCAGGAAAGCAATTAAATGTTCACTTCGTCTTTTGGTGGTTTCTTCCAATTAAAATCTATCGAGATTGACCTTTTCATAGGAATCATGAGCTAATTAGAAAGAGTGCATTCTGATGTAAAAACAATTTTAAAAAGGCCTCGGTAGTCACTCAATAGAAAACATCATGTGACCACCGTCTTTTGGCAGCCTTACGCTGGCTACAGCATTAGCCGTCTTTCGGTCCAGGTTTCCCATATTGCAAGTTTCTCTTGTCTCAGATTTGGTGTTACTAACTTCACAATTCTCGCTTACACCTGGTATTCCCTGGTGGTCACCCATCTAGGTACTGACCAAGAACTGGTGTTGGGGATGATGAATTAAAGAAATAGAAAAAGGGGTGATCAATGAATAAGTTACTTCTCTCGCTGGGCAGTGATCACTAAAAAGCGTGAATTCTGCCAGGCACAAACTAAGGGACTAATTTTGCATAAACTTACATTGCAAGTTGAACCCCCATTAAAAACCTATTTTGGGGTAGAAATTTCACAACGTTTTTCTAAACATAATAAGGAGTAAATGTTTAAATTTTTAGCCCACTAGCTCCATTGGTGCGGTCTGTATGCGTGATACATACATAGATAGCCATCCAGACCCACTTAAAAACTGAAGAAACCTATGTTGACAGTTTTATTGACAGTTTTGGTCGACAGTTTCAAATTACTGATGCATTCTGTTGTAAAACAATTTAAAATTACTTGTGTGTTGAATTATTGGTTTCAAAGCTTCAGAAATTCAATAAAATCTGTACATTAGTCCCCTGTTATAACACATATGTTGGGGTCCATGAAAGCCAACTGCATCATAAGCTAATTAGCAAAGAGTGCAAATTAAAGACTGAACTATTGGTTTCAAAGCTTCAGCAGTTAAATAATAAAATCAGTACAGTAGTACCCTGTTGTAATGCAGATGTTAGGGTTCATGAAAGCCAACCGCATTATAACCGACCCATGATAACAGCAGAGTGGGTATGGGCAATATTCAAGGGCCACGATAGGTGAAAGATGACAAACATTTTCTATCTTATAAAAAATAAGTGAGATTTGAACAAATGAATTTAGGCATTCTTTAAATTTTGTTTTTTTATTTGAAAAACCAAATTTCAGTATTTAAAAACAAAATATTCTCATCAATGACTTCAGCAAAGTAAATAATTCCTGAAAATCTAAGACACAAATTCCCAATTTATATACAAGACAAATTCTCAACACTTATTTCTAATGATTTGACACCTTGTGAAAAAAGTAAAACCACAGTAGTTACAGCCAGTCATTTGGTGTTTATTGCCATTGGATACAGACAGTCAAACTTCAAATGAAAACTGGTGACCTTAAAATCTACCCAATGCGACAAAGCTTTTAGTTAAAAAGTTGTGTTTAAAGAAATTGCTAATAGAAATATCCCTAGCTACACAGCTTTACTGTCTTACATTATGAATCTGTTTTTATTCACAGTTTTCTGGATGAGTGGGCATGATAATATAGGCAAAATGTTGATTTCCACGAACCATGCTATAACAAATGTGTAATATCGGGGGACACCTTTATTTCCTATAGATGACAAGGATGAGGGCATTTTTTTGTTGATTGGAAAATTATAACAAAGCTCATAACTAGAAAACACTCAGAGAGAATGCCATTGTTGTAAATGAGTATGAATAAATTGAATATGTGAGTACATCTTAAACCTGTTGATATCTGTCATAATAATCTTTACAAAATAGTTCCTGAAAATGCTAAAACACAAATTCACAATTTATATGCAAGACAAATTTTGAACACATATTTCTAATGATTTGACACCCGGTGAAAAAAGTAAAAACTGTAGTATAAGTATAAGTACACCCCCAAGTACACAACCAATCGTTTGATGTTTATTGCTGTTCAAATGAAAACTGGTGACCTTAAAACCTACCCAATACAACCTTAAAACCTACCCAATACAACCTTAAAACCTACCCAATACAACCTTAAAACCTATCCAATGCAACAAAGCTTTTAGTTAAAAAGCTGAGTTCAATGAAATTGCTAATAGAAACATCCCTAGCTGCTTTACTGTCTTACATTATAAATCACTTTTTATTCACAGTTTTCTGGACGAGTGGACGCGATAATATATTGGGGTCTACAATCTTCCCCCTTATATTGCAAATCACATTATTTCGGGGGATGTCTGTATTATTAACATCATTTTATAAATACAACTAGCATAGTACCAGCCAAAAATGACGGGATTATTTATGTATGGATTGCACTTCTGCCTAAGATCAGAGTATCTCTGCACTCTGCCTAGGACTAAAGTCTTGCTTGCTGGCCCTGTTCTTAGGATCAGTGTTGTATCTGTGTGCTCAGCCTAGGAACAAAGTGTCACTTCCCGACACATCAGCCTAAAATCAGAGTCTAGTATCTGTGTGCTCATTGAAAAGTGTTACACACAGAAATATAGAGTATCGCCCATAAATAATTTATAGAAAATGAATTGTCTTCTAAACCAAAAATAGCAGGATTTTATTATTTCTAGTGGAACATTACACAATCAAAACAGATATTATCAAGTATTATTTATGACCTAACTCTACAGCATTGAAACTTTTGCCAAAAACATGAATATGTTGCGTAGTGGTGTGTTATGATATACTTGTGTTTCCGGACTAACTGACACCTGGACGGATGTGAAAGTGAAAACAGGATATTGACTGAAGTTGCAGGTGTTTCAACGTGGGCCTAACGGCAGGAAGTTGGATTCAAACACAGCAGGTGTCGGGGTCAAAGTAAAACAGGATGTTGACATGACCCCCAGAATCCGTGGATGATGAAATCCGGAAATGACATACCATGTGTGGGTGTCGAAAGCCATAAAAGGAACGGATGGTATGGTCGGTGAGTCGAGCCGAGAAAGCACGAAGTTCAGACAGAGTTTTCCCTGTTTCCCCCGGACTGTGTGCCCTGCATCATCTCTCGTTATCTCTCTCCCATGGTGCATGTAGCTGAATAAAAATATATATGATTATAAACACCGAGTTCCAGTCTTCTTTCTTCCTGAACCCAGCGAATTCTCCCCGGCCTATATAACAGGCGTACTCATCTATGAGTATGTTACCATCCAAAGATGAGTACACCACTACGCAACATATTCATGTTTTTGACAACAGAGTTTCACTGCTGTAAAGTTTGGTCATAAATAATACCTGATAATATCCGTTTTGATTGTGTAATGTTCCACTAGAAATAATAAAATCCTGCTATGTTTGGTGTAGAAGACAATTAACTTTCTATTAAAAAGTGGTAGGGGGTACTTATTTATGGGCGATACTGTGTATATGTATGTATATATATATATACATATGGAAACACATTGTGTTTTATATATTTAGATAACCACAGTTATTAATATTATTACAAGCAGGACCCATGGAAATATCATGGTTGACGTCTACATATTTATTGTTTAAAACTTTTCACAAAGTTTTATGGAATATCTATCAATCAAAAAAATTCCTGTTTCCAACCCCAAAATGAAATAATTATTCCTTAGCCCATGGCCCACCCTTCCACAAAATGTCATTGAAATTCACTGAGAACTTTGGAGCTATTGCGCTGACAGACAGACAAACATGAGTGATAACCTTTTCAAATTTCGTTGGTCGATGTAAAAAATAAAGTCATATATTTTGATATTATAAATATATTTATTCACTTTTATGTGTTACATAGCTTGAGGCGGGTGTATATATAATATATATAATATATATGTATATATAATTTTATATACACCTTTTTAGAGTTGTACTTAAGGGTAGATCTCTGGAGGTAGAGGTCTCAGCAGCTTTGC
Source organism: Architeuthis dux (assembly GCA_006491835.1). Classification (NCBI taxonomy): domain Eukaryota; kingdom Metazoa; phylum Mollusca; class Cephalopoda; order Oegopsida; family Architeuthidae; genus Architeuthis; species Architeuthis dux. The sequence continues at coordinate 129,296 of VCCN01001394.1, read as the reverse complement.
TGGTTGGTCAAATAAACGTAGCGTGTTGCATAACAGAGGTATGAAATCCTTGTTTGCTTTTGGCGCTGGTTTGGTGTTGAACTGGTGTGTAACTTAACAGGTCTGTCGTTACTGTGTGTAACTGAATTGTGTATCTGCTCTGCTGGGTTTTGTTGATGCTGCAACGAACTTGGTGATCAAAAGACTTTTTCACTCAGAGTTCAAAATTATACATACATTGTTTATTCGGCTGGCTTACAATAGTGTTGGCTGGGTTAACAGTTCTTTTCAAGGCTTGTCAAAAAAATCATAACATTTGTAACTATCGATAACTGCTTAATTCCTTAAAGGCTAGACAGCGCTGTTTATTAAAGACATCAATCGAATTCTTAGACTGATTAACTACTGCTCATTACTACTGTTGTTAGATCATTTCCCAATTGAGGGATTCGCTGCTCACATCTGAGATGCGTCAGACAGCATTTCAAGTGTGTCCTGTCCCCTCCCGCTCACTGGGGGCAGGCGGGCAGACTGAATCATAACAACATGTACCTATAAAAGGCCCGGCCGAAAATTCCCCCCAAGTTTATTTGTCTCCTATATTTATACCTGAAATTATTTAATTAACACATATATTTTTCAATCACAAATGCATGACATCATTTGTATTATGTGGCAATATGTTACGTGGCCAATGTCATTGTTTACCAATTGTAAATTCCTATTAACATTCCAATAACCATTATTTTGAAATTCCAAATGTTGACCTATCAATCATCCAAGGATGGCGTGGTAAGGTTGAATTTTTATTTCCATGCACAAAAATAACATTTTTTACACCCAAAACAATTTGATCTATCTTTCTATTTATCGGTCTATCTATCTATATATCTATCTATTCTTCCATTCTTCCACCCCCTCCTATGTACTATGGTACATATGTATCACCATTCTCTGCTTATACACTCATCGAGGGTGTTGCAGTGTTAGGTATACATGGGCAATTGTTAGTAAGACCCACTTCCGGCTTGCGAGGCCTGTCAAAGCTTCGTTCTCCTTACGGCACCTGGTATTCCCCAATGGTCCACCATCTAGGTACTGACCAGGCTCAATGTTGCTTAACTTAAGTGATCTTATGAGATCCAGTGTAACCAACATGATTTGGCCATAACCCCTTAGCCTTGGGGAGAGGTTCTTCAATCCTGGTCCTTGTGCTGAGTGCTTAGCAGAGAGTACCATTTTTAAAGTCTTTGGTATGACTCAGCAGTTGATTGAACCACTGCCTACCGAATCGGTAGCCAAGAACTCTACGGCTGAGCCACAATGATCCGTGTATTCACTTTTATATTGTAGACAAATGCTAGAAATCATAGGTTTCTTCAGTTTTTAAGTTGGTCTGGTTGGCTGGTTTGTCCCTTAGTTTATGCTTGTTTTTCGACAATTCAGATGTTTTTTTAGTGATCACGGCCCAACAAAAGATGAGAGAAGTAACTTATTCATTGTTCTCTCCTTTTTCCAATTTTATAATTGAGCATCCTCAACATGGCATGCTGCCAAAAGACTTTTACATTTACTCCTTATTATGTCTAGAAAAACAATGTTTTTTTGAAAATTGCCTACAAAAAATAAGTTTTTAGTGGCAGGTTCAGTTTACATTGTAAGTTTATGCTAAATCTGTCCCTTAGTTTGTATCTGGCAGTGTTCATGCTTGTTTTTCAACAATTCAGACTTTTTTTAGTGATCACGGCCCAACAAAAGACGAGAAAAGTAACTTATTCATTGATCACCCCTTTTTCCAATTTTTTAATTGATCATGTTGACAAAAGACGTTGATCACATGACGGTTTCTATTGCATGACTAACCAGACCTGTTTTACTTTGCATCAGTTAATCTGCATGTATCTTTTGAAAATGCCTGTTACATCTTTTGTTTGATGTCAATAATGGAACACAATACACAAGATAAAGAATTTGCATTTTGCTTTTCACATGCACCAAATTGCAAAGTATAAGGTTTTATAAGTCGTTGCGACTTTCTCAACTTTCCCTTCCCATCTCGAACTGCCTGAGTTGATACTTTAAATATTGATTCTCTCGATGCATCTACACCTTAACTGCTTTATAGACTCATCTATTGTTTATTGAATAGTTTATTGTAAAAGTATGCTTGCATTTTCATGAATCTAAAATATGACAATGAAAGATAAAAGATACGTGCAGGTAAAAAGCCCAGATTAATTTTGCTTATATTAATTACTTTGAAATATCATTTTACAAATATGTTCTTATTCTACTTTCTATGATCTCTTTATTTATATCACTTTGTATATGCATACACACACCTGTATATAAACTTCTTTTAAATAGACAAAATGAATTGGTCACTAAATGTAGTCACAAACAAATATTGTTATTAAAATATTTCGATAATAATAAACTAGGCAACAAATTTAACAACTAATATATATAAAGTATAAATTACTAAAACTTACACAAACTACATATAGTACTTTTATTTTTTAACACCATATCTAACTTACATTTTATATTAATTCATATTCTGAGTAGCCTTCAATAATTTAAAG
>VCCN01001394.1:89155-109939 GCA_006491835.1 Architeuthis dux | reverse complement strand
GTGTTAAGTAAGTATCGCGTGTTATTTCCCTTAGGAAATAACACACGATACTTAACACGATGCTTCGAGAAAAATTAATTTTTTAAGCTTTTAGGCAGGGGGGCTATTTACAGTAATTACAATGCTAAACTGGACCCTTACTTTCCGTCCATCATTCTAAAGTTAGGCTTCAAAGTATCTCTGGATATAATCTTGTGTTTGTCATGCAAACATATTTGTTACATTCTTTAAAACAAATCCATCTTATAGGTCTATATAAGAAGAAATAAGTGAATAGCTCGAATATGGAAATAAACATGTATAGATATGCATGAATGGAAATAAACATGTATAGATATGCATAAATGGAAATAAACATGTATAGATATGCATAAATGGAAATAAACATGTATAGATATGCATAAACACAAACAGATTTAATAATGCAAAATATATTGGAATTGATAGCTTGGAAGCATTTACTGTGGTACCCTAAAATAGTTCACCAGAATTAGGGAGCGTTCCCCTATGTAAGGGCCATAACTCTGTACAGAGAACATTTGTTATTAACAAACTTCATATCCATAACAAAAGGTTTAATAATAGGAAGTCATATTTCATGTTTTTACTGAATTTGTGCCAACTAAACCTAAAGGGATGGAATATTATCATTTGAAAATCGTTGAAAAAAAGATTATTCAGTGTTTCTTAAAGTGGTGAATGAATCCCCCAAGGGTGAATGAAATTGTTTGGGTGGTGAATGAAACTAGAGAGGGTGAATAGAGGAGGAATGAAGCATGTAGAGTTAATTGTTATATTGGGCTAATACTAAAATAATACAAGGGAGATATATACCTAGAATTATCTCCCTTGCCGAAGTCTAAGTCAAAACTGAGTTTCCGGTCATGCACCATGCTAACGGAAATAAAAGATGCACACACATGGAGAAAGAATCCCAGTCATTATTCTCCCTGTGTGAGCCGTGAAAGCAACATTCTTGTCTTTGTCCTTGTTCCTTTGTTTCAGCTTCCTTTTCAGTGAGCTTCCCACTGAGCTGGGAGACACTACATTAATGACTAATTTAATCAGATATTTGGGGTTTTTTCTATACTTAAAAAATAATTTTTGTGGCAAACATATAAAATAATACATTATTTCTAAAAACTAATTCTAAGTTCTAAGACTGCTATTTGCAAACTTTATGTAAATTTAAAAAATTCTAATAATGTTTCTGTGTTCATTTTTTCGTCACTCCTAGTTTTCTTAACATAATTTTGGAATGAAAGGCATGAATAAAAAACACTTAAGAAATGAGTTAATTTATGCTTTTTGCTCATTATATAAAATGAGTTATGTATAAAATTATACACAAGAGAGAATAAGATGAAAATAATCAAAAACATAAGGAAATTTAGTCACGGGTGGACGAGATTTTCTAAAAAGATTTTGGAGGGTGAATGACACTGAAATACTTTAAGAAACACAGGTTTATTAGAAACAGTCAATCAAAAGTGTCAACATAGGTTTTTTCAGTTTTTAAGTTGGTCTGGCTGGCTGGCTATCTATGAATGTATGTATGTATCACACATACAGGCTGCACCAATGGATCTAGAGGGTTGAAAATTTCAACATTTACTACTTTAGGATATATTTAGATATTCTTTATTTAGGATAAACTTACCTAGCAAATTGAACCCCACTAAAAACCTATTTATTTCCAAAAACCAAAAGCGAACATTTTTTCTAAACATTATGTCTAGAAAAAATGTTCTTTTTTTGGTTTTTTGAAAATAAATTTTATTTTAAATACAGATACAAAATTTTATTTTAGATATTTTAGTAAATATAAAAAAAACATTCTGGTCTTAACAGAATTATCTTTATTAAAAATTCCCCGGAAGACTGCAAAAGGCACCTAGAGCAATTTTTAGCTGAGAAAGATAAAAAAAATCTGGGAGAAAAGAAATTATGAAGTTACCTGAAGATGACAGGAGAACAAAATGGTAAATATGTCCATCAATAAAATTAATGTCAGAAATGAAAAAAATTGTCTTTAATTTTTTTAATTAACCAAATGAAATTTTTCGGTCAACTTAATATTTTGAACTTTGGATTAAAATTTAGGATTATCCATACATAGCTTTCAAAAACTGTGTGGTGCCAATAATCTCTAGGTGTGTCGCAAAATTAAGTATAATTCTGTATATCTTTCAAAAGATACTTTTCCCCGAGTCAGTTGAACTCCAGGGATTATGACATTATATATTTGGTTTGGTTAACAAAACTGAAGTATTAATGTGTCACAAAATAATGTATTCTTAATAAGTGTATGGCTAATGCAATGCAGGTTTGGAAAGCTCTGCCTTATAATTAAGAATCTACATAGCTATTAGATATGTTTAACAGGTCTGTAAATGGAGCTAATTTTGATGTAATTAAAACCATTATTAAATATATCTGACTCCATTATAAAAAAGTTAACAGTAAAAACAATAACAATGGTAAGAGCGTAATAATCTCTAACGGTAAGCTAATAGTAGCAGCGGCAGTAATAGTACTAAGTGCCTATAGTGATAATAGCCTTTAGGGTCAATCTGCCTGTAAGTAAAACTAGCATGCTGATGATACTAGAGAAAGAAGAAAGAGTGATGTTAGCAATATGCGCTTTCTTTCTCTCTGTGTTCCTGCAGTAGTAAAAGGAATGAAAATGCATAGGTTGCAATGCAAATGGTAAATAATGCAATGACATGAAGATGCATGCAAATAATAACTGTAAATACTTTGCAACAATAATAAGTATGTTTATTACAGAAGACATAACAATAAAGTAGTTCTCAGCTGCTGAGAAGAAGAAGAAGAAGAAGAAGAAGAAGAAGAAAGAATGCATTTAAAGAGTGTGTATACTACTTAGTAAGTGAGTGTCCTTAGTTTGTTGAAGATGTTAAGGAAGAGAGTGTGTGTGTATGTATGAATGTGTACGTACATAATCAGAGGTGAGAGGTGCGTCTCTGTGGAAAGGGTGGATCCGTCATGGATTTGTCAAGCGACAAATCGTGACTGACCAAAGAATGGAGAAATGCTGTCTTCTTATAGTAAGAGGTGAGTGGAAGGTGATGGCTGGTTGAAATTGTGATGTGTTTGAAATGGGTTTTGTCAAGTTCCAAGATGAAATGTAAGGTGACAAGAATACAAGGATTTGCCAGACTTGTTGTCTACAAAGGGTATAATGTTTCATGTCCTGGAAGTTGGTTATCTGAGAGTTGTACTCGGAACGATTAACTTGGTTCTCGGAATAAAAATCTGGGTGTTCCAAAGGAAAATTGTGTGTCAAGTGGTTTAACTTGTTGACCGGAGTGTGTGAGTGCAAAAATACATGCGTTCATTACAGTTCTATTCAAAACTCTTTATAGACCAGACATATAGCAGATTTTTATTTTAGACATTTTAGTACATCCCCCAAACTAAGAAAACAGCCCTTAGCCTAGTGGATGTCCATTGCATTTTTTTAAATCAAAATATTGAAACACGCAAGCAAGTGAACAAGGTTGTTTAGAGACAAAATCAAGCCTTTTCTATTTCATAACGTACATTCATTAAAATGCTAGATTTTTCCTAAAATTCTACCATGCACAAATTATAATATACAACTAAGAAGTAACTTATTCATTAATCACACCTTTTTCCAATTTTTTTTAACACAGCATGCTGCCAGACAACGTTGGTCATGTCACAGTTTCTATTGAGTTTTTAATGATTTAATTTAATTTAATTTTAATTTCTGATTTAATTTCCTATTAAACTTTGCCAGAGACTATAATTCTTCTCAGAAAATAAAACCCCCAAGATTAAGAATTCTGTGTGAGTGTCCGACTGAGTACAACTTAGTTTATGGTTCACTCACTGGTATAGGAAAAGTAATTTTTTAACTGATCACAATATAGGTTTCTAGTGATGTCCAGTAATTGTCTGACATTCTTGCAACATGACCAGCCCATTGCCATTTGAGTTTTCTAATGGATTCTATAATATCTCTGACTCCTGTTTTTTCTCTAATGCACTGTGCTATCTTGTGATCTCTCCATATGATGTTGAGCATGGTCCTTTCTTGTGCACGTTGCATGGTTCTCAGTTTGACAGCCAATCATTTGGTTAGTTTCCATGTTTCAGCACCAGATGACTATCGAGAGGATACATTGGTTGTAGACACTTCTTTTTAAAATTAATGGGATCTTCTTGTTCTTGAATATTAAGCTTGCTCTACCAAAGGCTTGCCAACCTAGAGGGATTCTTCGCCTGATTTATTCTTCTTTTGAGGATTAAGATTCGTTGTTCTAGGTAGATGTCGTGGTCCACTTTCTTGTTTTACTGAAATTCATGTGAAGACCAACTTTCTTGCTTTCTTCATTTTGTTTGTGTAGCATTATTTGGAGATCATGAAAGTTCTCAGCCAAAAGGATGATGCCATCTGCAAATCTGAGGTTACTTAGGTATTCACCGTCCATTTTGATTCCTTTATTTGCCCAGTCTAGATTTAAAAAGATCATCTCGAGGCATGCTGTGAAGAGTTTGGGTGACCTGGTGTCACCTTGTCTTACCCCTCTTTTGAGCTGAAAGGGCTCAAAGTCTTTATGTAGCCTGATAAAGGAACTGCTGTGTCAGTAGCTATGTTGCAAACTCTGACATATACAGGATCTATGCCTTGTTGTATGATAGCATCAATGACCTTTGGGATTTACACTGAGTCGAAGGCCTTCTTGAAATCAACAAATGCTACAGCAAGTGGAATTTTATATTCTGCCGCTTTCTCTTTCAGTTGATTTAACGAATGGAGATGGTCAATGGTCGAGTAGCTTCTTCTGAAGCCAGTCTATTCCTGTGGTTGGTCTTCATTTAGGGTTTTGGTTATTCGGTTGGTGATCACCTTGGTAAAAAGTTTGTAGATGTAGTTAAATAAGCTTATTGGCCTGTAGTTGTTTAGATCTTTTGAGTTCCTTTTTTTATATAACAGCATTATGATTGCAGTGTTCCAATCTTCTGGGACTCTACTTTGTTTGAGGCATAGAAACTCTTTATAAACCATTATTAATCTTTTACTAGTATTTCTTTCATCTTAATTTTAATTACATTACATTGCAACTACTCAGACAGTCAGTCTAAGGCAGTGAGTAAACAGTGCAGTTCAGAATAAAGGAAAAGCTCCCAGTGAAACTCTAACTTGTAACTCTTTAGCCTCAAGAGGGGAAAAAATTCAAGTAAATATTACTAGAAACTCTTTATTTTACAACAAGGTGAACATACCTACATATATTTACGTGCACATATAATTACATTTCTCTTGGTATATTTCGCAAAAAATACTGACAGACATCATTCTAAAAGAAAATGGAATCATACATTGAATGAGCGCAGATAAGTAAGTACAGTGTTCCTGCTTATGTAATAAATTGAAAGGATATAGAATTTATTGAATTCGCATCAGAATCTGCCACAATGCAAAAATATTGCTGGCATTTAACCAAAAAGCTGTCTTTTTACATATTGTAGGTCTGTCAGAAAACATAATCTTGAGAGATTGGTTGATACCTAAGCCGCCTGCTTTTGTTGGATTGAAGAAGAAGAAGAAGAAGAAAAAAGAATTGAAGCAAATAAATGAGCAAGATAATGAAGGAAGAAGAAAGACAAAAAAGACATAAAGAAAAGAAGCAGAAAATGAAGCATTTGAAATCTTTTATTAAATCCCAGACTGTTAAAAAAAAAACTTAGTCATAGAATTAATTATTCACAAATAATCAATCTATGGTACTGTAGGATAGCTCAGTGGTTAGACCACTGGACTCAATGTAACAAGGTTAGTAATTTAAAATGCATATGACTATAATTAGAAAGCATCAACCGAAAAAACATTGACATAGTCAACATGAGCGTGTGCGCAAAATTTCAAGGTTCTACTATGAACTGTTATGTCCAGATACATAGATAGATACAGATACATATAAATGTCAGAACACATTAATAACCTAAACCCAGCAACAGTGTTTAAACCAGTGTTGTGGATAGCAGTGATTAATAAAACATGCTAAGTATAGAGTACTTTCCCTTATCTATTCATTAGAAACTGTCAACCAAAACTGTCAACATAGGTTTCTTCAGTTTTTAAGCCAGGCTGGCTGTCTGGTTATGTATGTGTCATGAATACAGGCTGCACTAATGAAGATAGAGGGCTGAAAATTTCAACATTTACTCCTTATTATGTCTAGAAAAAACGTTTTTATTTTGCTTTTTGAAAATTCCCACACTAAATAGGCTACCAAACCACAAGCGAGCACTCTACGACTGGGCCACAGTGATCTGTCTAGCGATTTGTTTGTCCTTCATAAGAAGTCAGTCTCCAATTTTATGATGTTCTTATGTTCTAAAGCTTTATAAAATGTTGTCTAAATTTATCTAAAGTTGCTGCTTGACAGTAAAAAGTAGGAAATCTGTTGACAAAGAAACTCTTTAATGTCATTCAAAGGCCGAATGAAAAACACTAAAGAATTTGTTGGGTGAGTCTTTGGAAGCTTAACAGACAAATTACTATTAGATTCTGCACGGACATCTCATGTATATATTCAAAGCCAACTTATTGAACGTATATTTGACATTTCTTCTTACAATCTACTTATATAATGAACAGAGTGATTTTTTCTGTTTCTCTGTCCGTAACAATGGAGACTTCCACTTAAAGGTAACAATTTTGCTGATAAAAAAAAAACTCCCACTCACCATTTGAAACAATGGACTTCCACTGAAACAAGTTCTGTAGTTCATAGAAATTAAAATATATCAATGAATTTTTTCATGGGGATTAACTAGTTTAAAGATATTTCTGATAAATTCCAAGGTTACATGGTGTACAGCATATACCTACTTCTCAATTCCCAGGTTTGTATGTTCACAATATCTATTAATGGAGACATTACTGTATACCTAGTTCCCAAAACCAAATCTTAATGTTTACCTAATTCCTAAAACCCATTTCCATCACTGATTATTAATCATTGCTCCCCATAACAAACTGGTTTAAACACTGTTGCTGGGTTTAGGTTATTCATGTTTTCTGACATTTATATGTATCTATGTATCTATCAATGTATCTATCCATGTATCCAGACTTCACCTAGCCCTTACTGTTCAGTGTAGAAAATTCCTCTCCAAAACAGATTTTTAGTGGGGGTTCAATATACAATGTAAGTTTAAAACCCATAAGACCCATTTCTACTTGAAGGAACATTATGTGGGATTCTGGGTAGGCAAATTGACACACAGTCACATGACTGCACCAGGATGTTGAGTAGATGTCACTTAGTACACTTCATGAGTTAAAATCAAGGATAAAATATATATATATAAGAGACTATGCAGATCAATTAAATTGTATGTGACACCGGTGTCACTGTGGGTTCTTATGGGTTAAGCTAAATTGGTCACTAATTTGTGTCTGCTGTTTTTTTGACAATTCAGAGCTTTTTTAGTGATCACAGCCCAATAAAAGCCAAGAGAAGTAACTTATTCATTGATCACACATTTTTAAAACTTTTTAATCACCTCCAACACAGCATATATGGGTGGCAGTGATTTCATAATTTCCCTTGGAATGCTAGTATGTTATATGATTAAAGAAAAGCCTGACCGATTTGATCGAATAGCAAAACCCTTTTCCCAGTCATGAATGCTCATGCGATATAGACTTCTTCTCGTAATGAAACTAACGGAATCCGCATTCAACTTCCATTATCAAATCTTGAAGAACAGCTGCAGACAATCAAGAAATTATGCGGATTTGAAGGTGGGGTAAATCGCATTTATTCCCTTTCTCAACAAGAAAAGAGAAAAACATTAAACAGGTCTGCTTATTCACTCAATAGAAACTGTCACACGACCAACGTCTTTTGGCAACATGCCGTGTTGGGGGTGATCAATTAAAAAATTGGAAAAAGGAATGATCAATGAATAAGTTTCTTCATACATCTTTTGTTGGGAAGTGATCACTAAAGAAGTCTGAATTTCAAAAAACAAGCATGAATGCTGCCACACACAATCTAGGGACAAATTTAGCATAAACCTACATTGCAAACTGAATCTCACACTAAAAACCTATTTGGGGGGGAATTTTCAAAAAAAAACAAAAAACAGTTTTTTCTAATCATAATATGGAGTAAATATTAAAATTTTCATCCCTCTAGCTCCATTGATATGGCCATACATACATACAGTATCACCCATAAATAAGTACACCCTTACCACTTTTTAATAGAAAGTTAATTTTCTTCTAAACCAAATATAGCAAGATTTTATTATTTCTAGTGGAACATTACACAATGAAAACGGATATTATCAGGTATTATTTATGACCAAGCTCTCCAGCATTGAAACTCTGTTGCCAAAAATATGCTATCCAAAGATGAGTACAACACTACGAAAAAATATTTTTGGCAACAGTTTCAAGGTTGTAGAGTTTGGTGATAAATAATACCTGATAATATGTGTTTTGATTGTGTAATATTCCACTAGAAATAATAAAATCCTGCTATATTTGGTTTAGAAGAAAATTAACTTTCTATAACATAGTGGTAGAGGTTTATTTATTTATGGGCGATACTGTACATACATACATAATAAATATAAAATAATACCTGATAATACCCGTTTTGATTGTGTAATGTTCCACTAAAAATAATAAAATCCTGCTATAACATAGTGGTAGGGGTTTACTGATTTATGGGCTATATTGTACATACATAGCCAGCCAGTCAGCCAGCCAGTCAGCCAGCCAGTCAGATCTACTTAAAAACTTAATTAATCAGTTGCTTCAAGCAGTTCTCATTGAAACAATGTTATAATATAAGATGGAAATAATCTATTAGTCATGAATGGGAAATTTAATTAAGTTTATAACTAATAAAATGATATGGAATCACAAATTGTTGTCATAAATATAAATTGGATCTTCATGTCAATATTTCCCTGCATTAAAGTGGAACCACCACCCAACAGAGATTGTCTTCTTAAGAGATTTCTTTCAGATAAATTTCAAGAAACTTAAATCATGTTGATAAACAGAGTTACGAAAAAGTACTTTTCAAAAATATGTGGGAGCTGTTTCTTTACGTTTAGAACTGCATTATTTGAATAGTATTTAAAACTAAGATTTAAATTTTAATAATACTTTTAAAGTATATATGGTTATTGTTAGGTAAGTATCATGAGTTATTCCCCTTAGGCAGAAGAGTTAGAGTAAGGGGCGCTGTTTTACATTCTGGTCAACGAGCAGCCATATTGCATTGTGTTATGAGTAGACCAGAGAGATCGAGAACACACGTGTGTGTGTCATGACCACTGTCATTGTTTGAATAAAGGATCTGTAAGTACATCTTCTGTTTGCATTTTTAATTTGTTAATATCTGTCATTAAACGAACCTGACAGTTATTATTTTTAGGTACGCTTGACGAAAAATCAGAATTGATAAAGTTGCTTTCTACAATTCCTGCAATTCAGTTACAACAAATCAATTGGATATTTAACAGCAATGTCTTTTATTCACTTTATTTCATTCAATTGTATGTAATTGTAATTAGATCTAGTATAGATATAATTACACCTATTACTGTGGTCCAGTGGTAGAGTGCTCGTCTCCGGTTCAGTAGGCTCTGGTTCAATCCACCCCCAAGTCATGCCAGACTTTTAAATTGATATTCAATGCCTCTCCACTAAGCACTCAGTACAGGGACTAGGATTGAGGAACCGAATCATGTTGGATACCCTGGTTCTCATAAGATCACCAAAGTTAAGCAACGTTGAGCCTGGTTAGATGGGTGATCATTGGGAAATACCAGGTGCCGTAATCAGAACAAAGCTTCGACAAGCCTGGCAAGCCAGAAGTGGGTCTTGCTAACAATTGCCCGTGTGTACCTAACCCCACAACACTTTTTTTGCAACTTTCAAAAAAATGAAACGGACACACCCTGAAAGTATTTTGTATTAGTTGAAATGAGACACCCAAAAGCCTTTTTCCGATCAATTAATATTTTGAGTATGCTCAGTGACCTTGAATTTAAGTAAAGCTAAAGAATAGATAATCAAAGGGAGACACATGCGAAGAGGAGGGGAGTGACAGGAGGTGTAGAGGGTGTGAGGGGACGGGTGCAGTGGAGGAAGGGGCAATATAATGTGAAACACATCCTGGGGAGTGTCAGGATGAGGAGGGAGAGAATGGGTGCAGGGAGGAGGAAGAGACAGTGACATAGTGTCAGGAAGAGGGGAGTGAGGTGAGGTGAGAAAAGAGTCGAAGGAGGTGGTGTTCTTCCCGACCATCCCCTCCTCTTACCACCACATCTCTGCATGTGTCTCATGTTGATTCTCTGTTGCACCTGCGACCTATCACTCTCCCTCCCACCGATATATATATATATATATAGATATGTATGCCAGATACATAGTTACATCAATAAGTCCATGGCCTAATGTTTATTTTTCACATAATCTCCTTCTTTGTTAATCCACTTAACCAAATGCTTCTCGATTAATCATATAGATCCATCATTATACAGTGAACATTTCAGATCAAAATTCTGCTAATAACTATGTGTCAGGCTACAGACTTACTTGTATATGTATTTATATATGATGTGTTAGTGAATATATACATCTTTATCCATGCACATGCACACATACACACACATTTTTACAGATACAATTTAGAGTTAAATAAAGTTATATACAACTATGTGTACTCTTATTGCCATACATACACACATATATATATATATGTGTTTAGTATGTGTGTGTGCATATGCATACATATTTATACAGCATATATTTTAGAACCAGTGTTGCCAAGTATGGGTTTTTATTTATAGCTAAAACTGTCTTTAAAAATGTCTAAAATCAGCTAAATCTTTCCATTTACAGCTAACTTTATAGCTAAAAAAGTTATATATACTCATTTAAAGTTAACTTATCAAATAAACTAACCATACACTAAGACCCCAGAGAAAATCATTAATAAAAATTGTACATTTACTTTTATTAAATTTGCCAGATTTAATCGGCTATCATAGATTTCTATCGCCTAATTTGGGGGGAAAATCAGCCAGATCTAGTCGAAAGAAATGGCTAATTTGGCAACCCTGTTAGTAACACAACACACTTGAATATATATATGTGTGTGTGTGTATGTGTGTGTGTATGTGTGTGTGTATATGTGCGTGAGTGTGTGTGTGTGTTCATTTAAAGCCCACTTATCAAATAAAATAACTTTACAATACGACTCCAGAACAAATTATTAATAAAAATTGTACATTTACTTTTATTAAATCTGCTAATTCATTTTTTTAAATGGCCAGATTTTCGACTATCATGGATTTTCATCAGGTGAATTGGGAAAAAATCAGCCAGATCTAGCGGGGGAAATGGCTGATTTGGCAACCTTGTGTTGGCATGTATGTTTCTCCCATCAGAGCGCTAGACAAGACAGACAGAATGTCTGGCATCTCCTAATCTGATCAATATCATTACATCAGCTTCTTTTTCCTTTTGATGTGAATTCAAGCATCCTTTCTGTTTGTGAGACAAGAAAATGACACAAATCCAATACGTCTAAATGCGAACACACTTTGACGAGACAGCCGAGTGAAAAGGTGTTAAGAAGTCAGATCAATTGTTGCTGAGGATCTTGCTCAAGGTTAAGCTGGGCAGGCTTGCCACCAGAGAAATTGTTGAGAGAGATGGAGGGGGCTATTCAAAAACGCCCCCCAGACCCCCAATGAGTCAGGTCAATTGTTGCTGAGGATCCTACCCAAGCTTAAGCTGAGCAGGCAGAAGCATAGTTGAGATTTAAACTCTCACATATTCACTCCGTGCCAGATTGAGCTGGGGGGGGGGCATTTATGTTATAAAGGGGCCCTACATTTTTTTTTTGAATTCACATAAATATTAAAACACATACATTTTTTACTTGCTTAGGAAAGCAATTGATTCTTTTTTGTCTGACATTTCAGTAACAGTCTTATATCATTTCCGTTTTGATCTTTGCACAGCGTCTATGACTTCAGTTTCAAAAACGTTGTTTATGTATCACATAGATACCACACTCCTATTAATTACTGTGTTAAACCATAAGAACCCAGACCCATTTCTACTTGAAGAAATATTATATGAGATTCTGGGTAGGCAAATTGGCACACAGTCACGTGACTGCACCATGATGTTCATTAGATGTCACTTAGTATACTTCATGAGTTAAAATCAAGGATAAAATATAATATTTTATAAGAGACTGTCCAGATCAATTAAATTGTATGTGACACCGGTATCACAGTGGGTTCTTAGGTGTTAAAATAATAACCCCAATATAAAAGGTGATAATTGGTTAAAATCGCTAACCGTAAACACCCAGTTATTCATAAAATCTGAAGGTAGTGTTGTCCTATAGTAATAGAGCAAGTGCAGAATCACTGAATCGGAATTGATAGCTTGCAAGTATTTAGCACGGGGCCCTGGACAATGCGGGGCCAGTAGCATATGCTACATAGTTAATCCGACACTGTCAGTTGTTGCTGAGGATCCTGCTCAAGGTTAAGCTAAACAGGCTTGTCACATTGTCTCTTTTCTTTCTTGAACATTTTTGTAAAGCACTCTGGGATTTGATGGCTGAGTTGTGGAGGTGTGGAGTGATGTAACAGTTACCAGCACAGAAAACGGAATTGGCAGTCCGAGTTCAATTTTTGACCGAGGCTGTTCACATTCACTTTGCAGTAAAACACTTGTCATGAAATGTCATGAATCCACTTCTCCACCAAGGTATTAGTAAATAGCAGGGCAGTTGGAGCTATTTGGCACTGTAAAGTAGTCTATCTAAGAGACGGCTACTCTGACAGAAGAAACTATAGCTTCACAGTCACCATAGCTGGTCCCAAGCCCGGATAAAGGCAGAGAATTGGGCATGGAACTAGAAACTTGACCCTGTAAAACTTACACCCATTCAGTACGCACCCTGCTTGTAATATCAGTTATGCCATGGTTTCAGCTACGTGCACAGCTAGTTCCAATTTTCAATGTGGGGATTTTCTCAAATCCTTAAGAATTCCCCAACATCATCTGCACAGAAAAGCACAAGGATTTGAGAAAATCTCCAGATTCAAAATTGGAAAGAACTCCAAGCTTAGATGAAAAAACAGAATTACGGATATTACAAGAGTTACTGATATTACAAGAGTTGCTGATATTACAAGAGTTACTGATATTACAAGAGTTACTGATATTACAAGAGTTGCTGGTTACATGGTTTTAAAATCCTGTTTTCTACAGTTTCTTTGCTTTACACTACTAGAAAAAGAGATGCTCTCTTTACATATATGGACAGTACACCAGAAGAAGGCTGTAGAATGAATCGGCCGAAATGTTGCGTTGACAACATTAACCCATAAGGAGCCACAGTGACACCGGTGTAACATACACTTTAACGGTTCTGGAAATTCCCTTATACAGTTTTATCCTTGATTTTAACTCATGAAGTGTACTAAGTAACATCTACTGAACATCCTGGTGCAGTCACGTGACTATGTGTCAATTCACCTACCAAAAATTCCATTTCCTAAACGGTGGTTTGTCTGGTTACCACATGGGAGAGAAGTAACTACTTTTTAAAATCTTGTTTTTGTTAATAAAGAATCAGTTTTACCCCATTTAACAATTCTAATGCTTTAATAACATGTCCTATATTACATTTAACCTATTCTGACCACAATTCTTGAACAAATTGATATAAAACAGTTAGGAAAATATCGCTGTGACATATACGTCACTCCAGGCTTTTAGCATTAAAATAGTCATGGAAAAAACATTACATTGCTACAACTTTACGAAATGTTTCTAATGCATTTTATGATGCATAATTTGTTTTTCTGTTTTATATCACCCATAATCTTCCTTCAAGGAGAAATGAGGCTGGGTTCTTATGGGTGAGATTCAATTGTCAGAGAAAATATTTGGAATGTTAATAACATTATATCTCCATCAGATTGGGTTCCGGGTACACCAGGCAAATTGAACTTTGGTGTCCTTTAAAGTATAGTATTATCTTATTGATTTATTTGTGTTTTACAGTGAGAAAGATATATACGAACTAGCATTCCAGGGGAAATTATGAATCACTGCCACCATGTTGGGGGTGATCAATTAAAAAGTTTGAAAAAGGGGTGATCAATGAATAAGTTACTTCTCTCACCCTTTCTTGGGTTGTGATCAGTAAAAAAAGTTTGAATTTTCAAAAAATAAGCAGGCACAAACTAGTGATCAATTTAGCATAAAATTACATTGCTTATTGAACCCCCATCTAAAAACCTATTATGGGGGGTATTTTAAAAAACAAAAAGAAGCTTTTCCCTACTGATTGAGGGGAGTGTGTGTGCAAAATTTCAAGTTTTTACTAAAAATGATTAGGGCTGGGCAAAGTCTGGATACATAGATAGCTACATAGATACATATAAATGTCAGAACACATGAATGACCTAAACCCAGCAATAAACCAGTGTTGTGGGTAGCAGTGATTAATAAAAGGTTTGTTACCTGTAAAAACTGACTTCACATCAGGGAATTTTCTTATTTTGACTGCTTTTAGTCTGTTTAATTTAATTTTTTAAATTTCCATTTGTATTTGGAAAGTCCTATTGTCTCAGACACATGACAGGGGCCCCTTAGCACTTGGCACCCTGGGTGATTGCTTGTATTGCCGGTATCGAGGGCCAGTCCGGATCTCCATTTTGACCAGTATATCATCTTTGCACTCCATGATTCTCGATGTGAAAAAAGAAAATTTAGTTTTTGACCTCTTCAAACTAGAGAGTGTTTGTTTAACGCTAGTTGAGACTACAGCAATCCTCCTTCATCCAGAGGGGATTGGCAAGCACTTGTCGGCTGATTTTTCAACAGTTTACAAGTAATTAGCAAAGACAAAATTAGAAACTGTCAACCAAAACTGTCAACATGGGTTTCTTCAGTTTTCAAGTCAGTCTGGCTGGCTATCTATGTGTGTATATATCATGTGTACAGGCCGCATCAATGGAGCTAGATGGCTGAAAATGTCAACATTTACTACTTATTTAGGATATATTTAGATATTCTTTATTTAGGATAAACTTACAGGTTTTTAGTGAGGTTCAATTTACAATGTAAGTTTATCCTAAATAAAGAATATCTAAATATATCCTAAATAAGAACTAACTTATTCATTAATCACAACTTTTTCCAATTTTTTTAACACTGCATGCTGCCAGAAAATTTAAACATTTACTCCCTATTATGTCTAGAAAAAGCGTTTTTTCTTTCAATTTATTCAATTTACAGTGTAAGTGTATGCTAAATTGGTCTCTAAATTGGTCCCTTAGTTTGTTCATGTTTGTTTGTTTAAAACCTCAGACATTTTTAGTAATCACCACCCAACAAAAAGCGAGAGAAGTAATTTATTCATTGATCGCCACTTTTTCCAATTTTTTAATTGGTCACCCCCAACACGGCATGCTGCCAAACGACATTGGTCACGTGACAGTTTCTATTGAGTGACTAACCAGACCTGTTCTTCATTTCACTAATTGTCCTGACAAGTGATTTTAAACTCAATGATTCTCGTCATTTAATGAGAAAAAATTAAAAGAAGGCGAAATGTCTGCAATTGAAATTCATCATCTGGCTTCATCGGAAATGGTTAGTCACTCCATGAAAACTGTCATGTGACCAACTTCTTTGGGCAGCATGCTATGTTGGGGGTGATCAATTAAGAAAATTGGAAAAAGTGATGATCAATGAATAACTTACTTCTCTTGCCTTTTGTCGGGCAGTGATCACTAAAAATGGCTGAATTTTTTTTAAAAAGTGTGAATGCTGCCTGACACAAACTAAGTGACCAATTTGTCATACATTGCAAATTGAACCGCACACTAAAAAGCTATTTGTGGCAGAGATTTTCAAAAAATAAAACAATGTTTTTTCTAGACATAATAAGGTGTAAATGTTTAAATTTTCAGCCCTTTAGCTCCAATGGTGCACGAAACATACATAACCAGTCAGCCAGACCAACTTGAAAACTGAAGAAACCTATGTTGACAGTTTTGGTGACAGTTTTGGTTGACGGTTTCTAATTAGGTAAATAAATTACTTTGCTCGCCTTTCGTTGGGTGTAGATCACTAAAATGTCCAATTTTTCATAAAGTAAGTGACCAATTTAGCATAAACTTACATTGTAAATTGAACCTCCCACTAAAACCCTATTTTGGGGGGAATTTTAAAAAAACAAAAAACAGGTTTTTATAGACATAATAAGGAGTAAATGTTTACATTTTCAACCCTCTAAGCGCCATTGGTGCAGTCTGTACATGCGATAGATAAATAGATAGCCAGTCATCAAGAATCACTTAAAAACTGAAGAAACCTATGTTGACAGTTGCTGACAGTCTTGGTTGACAGTTTCTCATAAATAAAAAAGCTAAGACAGAGTTAAAAGATTGAAATAATCATATTTTAAATTCAGTTTTCCCTGAGGGCGAATTATTTGGATTCTGTTTTGAGTTTGTTGATTATGACTGTAGACATAAAATGTAAATTTTGAATTGCCAAAAAGAGATTCCCTCACACGAACATGCACACACTCAGACAGAGGAGGAGGGAAATCTATCTATCTATCTATCTATCTATCTATCTATCTATCTATCTATCTATCTGTCCATCTATCTATCATATATAAAGTGTGTATGAAAACTTTGTGTATATATGCATGTTTGGTTAAATATGACAGACAAGGAAAACCTTTTCACCTTTTTGGTTAATTTTTCTTGTTTACGCACAGGAGAACGTATGTCCAGATCCAATGTATATAAAAAGGAGAAACGGTTTTCTGTTGTCCGTCGTATTTAACCAAACCTGAAGAGAAGAGGTCAACTTCTCACATGTGAGGTTAACCTCAAAGATCATTCAAGGTCATGTTCCAACCAATCTCTGGTTCTAAACATTGGAAAGAAATGATTTTCATATAAAGATTTTCTCCATTAATTTTTCTTACGAATGGCACTAATTTTTGTTACAATAAAATGGATCTTTATACACGTTTAGGCATTTTTCGGCAATGAAACAATAGTAAGTATTATTCCTATTAGTATTAGTAACAAAACACACAAACAAACATATGCACCCATACACAGAAAACTAACCTTTTTTCACTGCAATTTTATTTTCGTTAACAAACAAGCACAAAGTGTAAAATACAAAGGTGATTTTTCAAAGTTAACCAAGTGAGTAGTTTTTAAGATTTTCGTTTTTATTTTGAGATTTTGAACTAAAGAATATGTGAACAAGTAAACTAAAACATCAAAAACAATTTTGTAATGTCTGAACCAGCAGTCGTAAAATACATTTCAGTCGCAGCTTTTTAGCCAGACATTGAAATAGAACCAAAAATACATAACAATTTTAAATCATAAGACATCGTACTTGTATTAGTTGAAAAACAAAATAATTTATTATTTTTTGTTTTTACCGGTTAAAAAGAAAACAATTCTCAAACATTAAAAACAATAAACTAATATGTCCTCTGGCATTTTTATATTACATTGGAGTCATACCTTTTTTGTACTAGATTTGACTAAAAATACTTACGCAAAATATACATTTAATCCAAGACAGTTACTACAGAAACATTAGTTACATAATTTATAACGCTTCAGACAGACAGATCTTAGTTAGGCAGGGCCGGACTTAGAAAGGGCAAAGTGGACAATTGCCCCAGGGCCCCCTGTCTAGCACAGGTCCCCCAATATACAAAAATATTACAATTAAAAAAATAGTTTCTATAATAATAAATAAATTAATAATTACTGATGGCAATTTCATTATAGCGCCTTAAATTACTGTTTGTAATTTCGGTCAACCAATCAGTTTGTTACTGACATCCGGTGCTCTAATGCTTGTTGGCTGCTGATCTTCGGTTAATTTTCTCTTTCTCTCTTCTTTTTCTGTGTCTTTCACTTTATCCTCTCTTTCTATTCTTTGTTGTCCCTTCACTGTTTATTTAGCATATAACTAGATATGCTAAAAAAACAGCGAAGGGATGACAAAAAATAGAAAGAGAGGATAAAGTGAAAGACACAGAAAAAGAAGAGAGAAATTTTCATTTGGCTTCACTGTATATGCATGTTCGATACAGTTTGATACAGCAGAGACAGACACAACTTCTGTTCAGGGATGTCAAACAGTGGCATAGTTAGTAGGGGAGCAGGGGAGATGAATTTCTTCAAAAGTGGTGCCTTTTCAAGAATGTTTGTACTCTTTAGTTCTCTCTTGCGATAAAGATCGAAACTCATTTTTTACTTTATCTCATGGCTTTGGAAGAACTATCTCGATGCATTACTTTATTCCACCAACCTCCCAATAATAGGGGCATGTTTAGTGACAAGATCATATTTGCGATAAAAGATTCCATCATTGCCTGTAGGACACGTTTGAAAGAAAATCTCAGAATCTGACCGGTTATCAAAGAAGTGAACAATAAAAAAATTAAAAAAAGAACTAGCTCAGCAGATTGGCATCCATTGGTCTGAACATTTCCAACAGTAAAAAGGCTAGTTAGTAGTTATTTGCCACAATTTCCAAAGAGCTAGTCCTTTATTGTCTTGCTCACTGACAAAAAAAAAAGGAAGCTTTGCCAAACACACAAAAAAGCAAGAAAATTGAAGTAAGTGATTTTTGCATTGCCCAATGTTATAATTTGATTTTAAATACAAAATAAAAATGTATAATGAATTTTAAATTAGGCGATTGTTCCTTTTCCACTTTAAATTCAAAACATTTCCACGTTAGATTTTGCTGCACTATATTTGTCTGGGGACCTCAGAACAGCATTTTTTCTTCACAAATTTAATCTGATCAGTTATTTTTCCAGTTTTTTAACCTTATCTGTGAATTTATTTTTCAAAAATGTTATTTTCAAATAAAAGCAGAAAACTTGACCATTTAAAATTATTTTAAATTAAATTCAACTACAAAGAATATAATGATTGATTGATTGATTTGTTTAGTGACATATCAACCCTTGATGGGTCATTTAATGACGAATTCAGTTTAAAATTCCCAAAATAAAGTCTTGCGACTTTGGTAAATGTTTTTTTTTTAATTATAGAGTCTTGCGACTTTGGTCAAAGGTTATTCTTTTTTAAACTAGTCTTGCAACTTTGGTCAAAGGTTTTTTTTTTTTTTTAATTAAAATTTTGCAACTTTGGTGAAAGGTTATTTTTCCTTAACTAGAGTCTTGCGACTTTGGTGAACAGTTATTTTTTAAAAAATAGTGTCTTGCAACTTTGGTGCAAAACCAGGTGGCACCTGTTTGGGAGGGTCTTACCCCTCTGCAGGGGATGCAGTCGGCATATTCTAGGCCCCAGCCGACAGGGCCAACAAAGAATATAAGTTTAGTGTTTAGTAGGCATGAATAAAAATTTTCACCACAAAATCGATACTGATTTTAAAAACGTAATTGAAATTTCTTAAAATTCTGTTCTCAATTTTTAAAATCTATTTCTAGAAATAAAATAGCCCAAATTTTTGTCTAAACAAAAAGGAAAAAAAACATTTTCATTGATTATAACTTAGACGTTGACTGTCATAAAGTTAACCTTTCCTATATTCGGCAACAAATAAATAATGACGCCATTTTCAATAACAGTAATAATATTTTTTAAATTTAAAATGATGTAGTTAAAATTCTACCAAAAAAACAGTCCTTGTCAAATGCAGATAATTTGAGGGGAAATAGTGCGCTAAAAATGTCCTACATTTTGCATTGAAAAATATATCAGCATGTTCCAAAGATAGTGATTGATGTGTATGCTTGGGTGATGACAGACAGGCCATTTCTGCAGACCACGCATCAATTTGCAACCTCCCATAATTTGAAATAGCAGTCAATTTACATAAACAAAAAAAAAGAAACAGAAAAAAATATATGAAAATATATGAAAGATACACCCGGTAAATATTTTTTCATCGTTTCGCTATAGTTAATTATTTATCCTCATTATAATATTTCTGCTGGATCACCTTAAAGAATTTGGCAGACCTGGAATTGGTAAGCAGTCATACTTATCACCAAGCATCTACAAAGAAGATGGCGAAATATGTTAAGAATTATATTGTGACAGAATTTAAAACTGCCAAGTACTTCTCAGTTTCCATAGATTCAACACCAGACCTGGCTCATGTTGATCAGCTAACAGTCATTGGGCTATATGTTGTTTCTCGGAATCCGGTAGAAAGGTTTTTAACTTTCCTACAGACTGGCTCTCACAAGGCTGAAGTAGTGGCTTCATCTTTGCTAGAATTTCAAGAAAAAAAAGGTATCAATATTGAAGACTGCAGAGGGAAGCTCTACAATAATGCTATACAGGAATGCAAGCCAGGCTTAAGAATAAGAACCCTGCCTCTTCCTGTGTTGAGGCTGTTAGTTATTTTGGCTTCATACAAAGGTTATACACCTTTTTTCTGTATCAACATACAGATGGGCAAATCCAATGAAGTCTTTAAAATGAAATTAATTAGTACTAACTGTGAAGTCTGTCAGATACTCATTGGTCAGCAAGAGCTGATGCTACTGAAGCCCTCATAAGATGGATACAACTGCATTCAAAATGCCCACAGAGCTATTGAAAGTGGCTTGAATCTGAAGCTCAGACATTGGCAGACAGAATGGATTGTCTTGAAACTGCTCTGATGGCCAAGATCTGGAA
>VCCN01001394.1:49172-62647 GCA_006491835.1 Architeuthis dux | reverse complement strand
CGCTTGTTTTTTGAAAATTCAGATTTTTTAGTTTTTATCGACTTGCATCCAGTTTTTAAGCTGATCTGGTTGGCTATCTATCTATCGAGCATACAGGCAACACCAATGGAGCTAGAGGGCTGAAAATTTAAACATTTACTCCTTATTATGTCTAGAAAAATGTGTGTTTTGTTTTTTTTAAATTCCTCTCTAAAATAGATTTTTAGTGGGGTTTCAATTTACAGTGTAAGTTTATGCTAAATTGGTCCCTTAGTTTGTGTCCGGCTGCATTCACACTTTTTAGTGATCCGACAAAAGGCAAAAGAAGTAACTTATTCATTGATTCCCCCCTGTTTCCAATGTTTTTAATTGATCACCCCCAACACGGCATCCTGCCAAAAGACATTGGTCACATGATGGTGTCTATTGAGTGACTCCACCAGTCCAGTGATTGAAAAGGAATTAACCCTTTCGGCTCAAATCTGCTGATTGAATTCACTCAGACAATGTCTTTTCAAATTGCTGTTTCAGTAAACGTTTTGTCTGGTAATTCAATCTTGACTGATCACCATGGCCCAGTGGGAGAGTGCTCACCTCCAGTTCGGTAGGCTGTGGTTCAATCCACTGCCGAGTCATCCCAAAGACTTTAAAAATGGCACTCAATGCCTTTCCGTTAAGAACTCAGCACAAGGACTAGGATTGAGGAACCTCTCCCCGAGGCTAAGAGGTTACGGCCGAAACACATTGAATACACAGGTAAAATCACCAACGTTGAGCCTGGTCAGTACCTAGATCAGAGGGGAGATTTTCAAGTCTATTTGCCATTATTCCTATTGATGTAGATCAGTGGTTTGGATAGTAAATAGAAAGGCCTGCATTTTATATATTTGTTATACTGAGCCAATTTTAGTATGCAACTCCATATATTGGGGTTAGGTACATTTTATCGCCGCCGGTTCAACATTGCCGATAAAGCAACGCTGTTCCAGCACAGGTCGTGCCAGCACCAGATTATTCAGCACAGGCCGTTCCAGCACCACAAGTAATATAGTTTCACAAGACTAACAACAAAGCTAGCAAAGATGTTATCGGTCCACCCTTTGAATACACTGTGAGTGTGAGCAATTCGCGCTATATGCAATGTTTGTTTGCTAAAACCTTTAATTAGCAGAATTGATAGAAAAATTGTTTTTAAATTTATGAGGAAAAGAATGTTATTCAGTTGAATTTTAAACATATATGACATCATTGAAATTTGACTGTAAGATTAAAAATCTATAACAAAATTAAATAGAAAATCAAATTGTCCTAAAAATGTAGCCATATAAAAATTTACCAATTTA
Organism: Architeuthis dux; assembly: GCA_006491835.1. NCBI lineage: Eukaryota > Metazoa > Mollusca > Cephalopoda > Oegopsida > Architeuthidae > Architeuthis > Architeuthis dux. The sequence goes on along the minus strand of VCCN01001394.1, from coordinate 61,325 downwards.
ATTTCTGTAGTATAACATTATTTTAAAAATCTATAAGAAAAATTATTGTAAGTGATAGGCAGTTAGGCAGGCAAAGAAGAGAGGATTTTGTTCAACTGCTCTTTCCCCCCCTTCATTTTATACTGATACGTATATCAGTATAAGACAAAGGGGGAAAGAGTGGTTGTTCAAATTTCAAACGGGCATTAAGAAGAATATTGACAAGGATTCATATTGTGAAAACAGTGTAATAACAGTAGCTAAGGAAACAGTAAAAGATTATCGTCATGGTCCTTAGATTCGATAGCAGCACTGGAATGGCCATGCTGGAACGGCCATGTTGAACCCGTTATAGCGTTGGAACGGCGTCGCTTTAATGGCGATGCTGGGCTGGCAGCGCTGGACTGGGCCTTCCCCATATATGGAGTGTTCAGTATTCATTTTGGCTGACTTGTGAGGTTCTTTCACTAATCTTATTTATTGTGTTTCATCACAATATTTTATAACTGATTCTTCCAGGCTTCAATTTAAATTGTGTGAATTCCGAGCAAAGAATTAGGAATGGGATGTGGCCTGTCTCATGGCTGAAAAGTCAAGCCTCCCCCATTATAACACGGTTCATTATAGAGATGTTCGCGTTATAGCGCAGACGGATGGTGGACCCGAAATATTAATCCCATTCCAAAATAGCTAAATTGATCTCAGTTTGGTTACAATGCAGTTGGCTTTTTTGGACCCCCAACACTCGAATCATAACTGGGGTTGCCTGCAGTTAGGTATTACCCTACTGGTACCAAAGTTTGGTGTTTTTAACCCAAATAAAAAGCCAGGATGTTGAATAAGAAGTCCCTCCTCATTTGGAAGATTGGTGTTATACAATCTTCCTTTTGAGAATGACCCCCCGCCCCCCCCCCAATACCTCTTGCTTTATAAATTATAGTTCACCTACTGCATTTCTACTTACATTATACAATAACAAGGAGATATTTGTACATATAGGGTCTCCCCGATTAATGTTATGGTTAGGTTCCTGAAAACCACGACTTTAACTAAAACAACGTTAAGTGAAACTGATTTTACCATAGACACAATTATATAAATAGGGATTATTTAATTTATTGTAGTGCAGGAATGTTGCGACCAACTTATGTCAAGTTAGAAAAATCACTTAATTCGCAATTTCTACCCAAAATATTTTATATTATCACATATTAATATCTTTTTTCTCAACAACATTATAATGAAATGGCATTGGATCGAACAATGTTAATTGAGGAGATCCTGTACATGAATTGCATGAATAATAATTCAGCCCTTGGAGTTGTTTTTCACCAATTAAGCGATAGTACATGTCTATTTATTGCAAATTTTTCTTTTTTCATTAAATTTCACTAAATGTTGGAGGGAGCCCCACAATGAAGCCAAGCCCCCCGGGCACCCAAATCTCTAACTATCTCTAGCTACGCCACTGAACAGATCTAAGCAAAGAAATTCAAGGATTCTATCCAAGAGAAAGAAAATCCCCTTTGTACTATTAAACTTGAATTTATGACTACCAGACAAGCCTGCTGTCTGCTCATTTGATAGCCAAGTGTTGTTGAATTCGGCTCCAAAATAATTGTGGCAATTGTGGAATGTTTCTCTCCTAGAAAAAAAAAGCCCAACAAGCCTCAAGTATTATTTGTCTATTCAATTGCCTTGTAAGATATATGAGGAGGTTTCTGTTTATTTCTGGCCAAGTTTCATTTGGCAACGAGTGATGTTAAGCCCAGGGGTTGGGTGGTGGCATAATGACTATCAACATGGGAAATGGAATTGATGAACAAAGATCATATTTTAGCTGAGGTCAAATGTGTTCACTTAGGAAATGCATGAATCTACAGCTCCCTGTGCTGCATTTCATCACAAGATGATACCAGGTGATACAAGGTGATACCAGTGTTACATAGTCCGGGGGCCAGCAGATTCTACATTTATGGTACCAAAATGTCCCTTAGGATGTCCTCTTTCAGAAAAAAAGATGTTCCCAAGAAAAAGTTGGGAAGAACTACCTCATTTGCATAAAACAAAATGGCCACCAGCACACACCAAAAAAGACAGAATTTCATATCTCGTCTCCAAGTTGACATATCTGAGTCAATTGGGGGGGGGGTGTACAGTAACCCCTGCTGGCCCCCAGACTAACATACAAGTTAATTGATGTGCACAGTCTCTTATAGAATATTATATTTTATCCTTGATTTTAACTCATGAAGTGTACTAAGTGACATCTACTGAACATCCCGGTGCAGTCAGATGACTGTGTGCCATTTTGCCTACCCAAAATCCCACATAAAGTTCCTTCAAGTAGAAATGGTTCTGGGTTCTTATGGGTTAATGATTGACAGAGAAGAGGGGAGTCAGATCTGAGATTTCTATGTGGTACTGGTACCATGTAATCCAGTACTATCTGTCTCCATGTTATCCTTGGAGAGGAGAAGGGTTCTGCCAAGTAACCATCCCTTCTTCTAGAGATGCCAAAGCAGAACCAGAGGAGGTGGAAAGTAATATATTCTGACCTTTTTATTTTTCCTAATAAAAACTTTCTTTTTATCTTGAAAAATAGCAGAAACACTGAAGCAAACAGCTTGTGCAATTAGAGACTGTCAACCAAAACTGTCAACATCAACATAGGTTTCTTCAGTTTTTAAGTTGGTCTGGTTGGCTGGCTATGTATGTATCACACGTGCTGTACTAATGGAGCTAGAGGGCTGAAAATTTAAACATTTACTTATGTCTAGAAAAAATATTTTTAACCCTCCCCCAATAGGTTTTTAATGTGGGGGGGGTCAATTTGCAATGTAATTTTATGCTAAATTGGTCCCTTAATTTGTGTCCGTCAGTGTTTACGCTTCAGTATTTTTAGTGAACACTACCCAACAAAAGCTGAGAGAAGTAACTTATTCATTGATCACCCCTTTTTCCAATTTTGCAATTCATCACTCCCAAAAGGCTGCCAAAAGGCTGCCAAAAGGCTGCCAAAAGGCATTGGTCAAATGACGGTTTCTATTGAGCGACTAACCAGACCCGTTGTTTTAATGTTTTGACTATTTACAACTTTTGTAAATAAGTTTTTAGAGGGTGATTCAATATACAATCTAAGTTTATGCTAAATTAGTCACTAGTTTGTGCCTGCTTGATTTTTGAAAATTCAGATCTTTTTTAGTGATCACAGCCCAACAAAAGGCGAGAGAAGTAACTTATTCATTAATCACACCTTTTTCCAACTTTTCACCCCCAACACAGCATATATGGTTGGTGGTGATTCATAATTTCCCTTGGAATGCTAGTTCTGTTTATTTTGCTTTGCCAAAGACAGAAAAACTTTCATTTTCGTCTGTAGTCATGAGAGATTTAAGTTCTGCACTCTTCCATTTTCTTTGCTTATCCTTTGCTCGAATTGACTCTCAAAAGGAAATAAAAACTGGCCTGTCAACCGTGCAATGCTTTTTATGGTCGCTGCTGCAATAAAAGAATTTACTTCCATCCATAGCAAATCTTGATGTGGCTGCTGCTGAGCAGGAAGAAATCTGGAATGACTTAATCAATGTAAGTTCAGAACCACTGGTTTTATGACATTTTGCATCTAAACATTCAACAAAAGTGATACAGAAATGGATACTTCTTTGGAAGATAAAAGATTTTGATAAAACTTTACAGCTTATTCTATGAATTATTCAGACTAGAATCTCTGCAAAGAGATGAGACATAATTCTGTGCAGAAAGATAAATCATGAATCATAATAATAAACTGATTCTTTGCAGGAAGGTTACATTTGATCCCCAAAAGAAATTTGAATATTCTATGGAAATTTGAACCATGTTTTCCTATTTTTTCATGAACCTCAATCCTAAAAAAAATAGACTATCAAGTTTTATGGAAAGATTAGCCATTATCTTATACAGGAAAATAATAACAACAATGACTCATCTCAGAATTTCAAACTACTTGATGTTGTGAGATACAAGTTTCAATCCTGGAGCTAAATTTAAACATACGTAGATGGATCAATAAGTCTGCAGCGTGACACATAGAGATCAGCTGAATTTTGATCTGAAATTTTCACTGCATAAGGTACAATCTATATTATTAATATTCACCACTGAATTGAGTGCATTGACAAGGAAGGAGATTATGTTGAAAAATAAATACTTCTTGTGTAGAATAAATGTGATTTTCATCATTAGGCTGTAGACTTATTGATGTACCTACATATAGTATTTGCTGCATAGTTACATAAACATTTTTAAAAATACATACATATATGTACTGTATGGAAAGAAGAGTAGAAAATAATAGGGGGGAGGTAGGATAGTGATACACAAAAATTAATGACAAATAAGGAAAAACAGGTCTTGTTAGTGACTCAGTAGAAACTGTCACAGGACTAATGTCTTTTGGCAGTGTGCATTGTTGGGGGTGATCAATTAAAACATTGGGAAAAGGGGTGATCAATGAATAAGTTACTTCTCTCGCCTTTTGTTGGATGACGGTTTCTAATAAAATATAATATCATATATTTGTCCCCAAGTTTCATAAATCTCATAGATAAAATTTATTTCTAACCATAAAATCAAAATGTGATAATATTGGTATATGTAGCATAGGAGGTGTGGAGTGGTGTAACAGTTACTGGCATGGAAAACAGAATTGGCATAGCAAGTTTAATTGTCAGTCGAGGCTGCTTGCATTCACCTTTCACTAATGCCCTTAGGAAATGCATGAATCCACTTCTCCTCTGAGCAATGGGTAAATAGCAGAGCATTTGGAACCTGCTAACCCTGTAAGGTAGTCCATCTAAGAGAAGGTTACTCTGACAGAAAAAAACCTACTGCTTGATACTGTACTGCAAACTGGGATCTGTAGCTTTGGTTGGCAACCAGTCTAAGAGACAGAACATTCTGAGTCCAAACCAGGAGTGGAGCCCCTAAAGCAGACTGGTTAGGATTTCTATCTCCTTTCTGGCAACTCCAGCAACCAAAAAGGCCACCACTTATAACGTCTCATTGTTACTAGTGGTCAACAGATATGGGTTTTGGCTGATGCCGATGCGATGACAATATTTAGAGAGCAGGGCAGCTGATGGCCGATATATAAGGCTGATATGTTTTGGGTATTTTGCATCTAAAATAATGTATTATTCACTTGAACACAGAAAAATATTTGAAAATAAAAAATGTGCATTGTCTCTGTTTGGGGAAATGAAAAAGTTACAAAGTGTATACATTAGTTATAAACACTGTATAAACACTTCAATGTTTACCCTTTATTTTCTTCCCTTCCTGTATTTTCTTCACTTTGCTTCCAGTGACAACCAGCTGACAGCTAAAGAAGCCTAAGCCTATCTTCTCTTCCTTTCTTTCGTAGGAAAAACCAACACGACTGTCTCTGCCCTCCCTTCATACCCTCACTCTGTGTTGTACGGTTGTCTCTCTGGACTTTACTACCCCACCTTCAACTCGCTCAACCCTTTGATCTCGCTAAGCCGAATTCATGAAAGATCACATGCTTTTTTGCCCCCCTCTCTTTCAACCTTTCAGTTTTAATTTGAAATTAAAAGGTACTTTTTTCTATTAGAAAAAGAATCAGCTTCATGACACTCATTAATTGGCCAATGCCGATTATTTCAAAATGTCAAATTTTGTCAATTAATCGGCTGGCCAATTAATCAGTCGACCTCTAATTGTTACCATTGGAAAACGACCTTGGACGTTTTCCTCATTCTTTCAAAAACTGCCACCAAAAGCTCATTGTTTATACTGTTATACAACAACTGAAACTTAATACAGTAGTCCCCTTTTATAACGTGGATGTTGGGGTCCAAGAAAGACAACCACAACTGAGGATAATCAAAAGTTAAACAAGTTCAACGATGAACGAAGGTGTTGTTTTCATCACAAAATCAAAAGATTATGTGTAAAACACCATGTAATAATATGTTAATTGATTGCAAATTGAGGAAATTTAATATTTTAGTTATAGTCAGGAATATACTTTTAATGAAATTCTATTTTTATTTGTAGTTTTCTGTATGAGTTGGTAATAATATAGGCAAAAATGTTGTGGTCCATGTGGCCTTATATAGAAAACCACACTATAATGAACCGCATTATATCAAAGGATGCCTGTAAAAGTTAGATATACTCTTTCATTCAAACTGGCTATGTGAGGTTTTCTCAATTATCTGCCAGTTCCACTTGATGCGACTAAATATTGATTGAAACTAAAGGATTTGAAGTGTTTCTTTATAGAATTCAGAATATAGCAACGCTTTAAACTTGCACTCAGGTATTAAACTGCTTTTTATATCTGTATATTCCTGACTACAAGAGAATTGATTGAAAGTATTATATTATCTAACACAGTGCAGCAGACACTTTACTAAAAATAGTTAACACAGTATCAATTCATGTCTGAATATGAAGTGTTATTTGCTGATAGTACTTAGAAACGAGATCATATTCTCAGTAAATAAACTTCAATATCAAGAGGTTTTGGCAAGATGTTATATCAAGCAGACTCAATATATATGCCTGAAGTTTGAAAAGAATTCAGTGGATTTGTTATGAGTTTGTATTATTTAATGAAATCATCATCATTTCATCCTTCGTGGTGAGAAGATGAGCATGGCATCTGTTCTGAGTGATGCAGCAGCTGCAGGTTCTGAGTGGTCATGACTTGCAATTGACTTGGATTAAAGTGATATAGAATTGCAAACATTGTCACTCTCACTCTCTCACCCCCTGTCTGTCTGGTACTAGCATCGAGACATAGTCAGGGAGGCTGCAGACACACTGGGATGCAGTGGATGACCAGGGTGCTCAGTGTGTCATGCTGTGTCGTCCGCGCTCCACAACGCATTGGTTTGGAATCAGACATGTTCATTTCCTAGACTGGTGGCCAGCCATGGCTAGAGAGCTCAGTCTGCCCTATTATTTACCCATAGCTGGGGGGGGTGGACAAGAGATGGATTCATGCCTTTCCCAAGGGCATTAGTGCAAAATGAACACAAATTCTCACAGCTGGAGTTTCAACTTGGCTTGCTGATTCCATTCTGTGTGTCATTAACTGTTTGGCCACCCACACCTCTATTTGGCCACCCACACCTCTATTTAATGAAATACAGAAAACAAGAGGCTATTATTTTTAATCATAAAAACAATAATGCCAGGATAAAACCTGAAAAGCTTTCCAAAAATCTAATCACCCAGAAGGGTATAATTTGGTAGATAATCAACCCTATCAGAAATCGTCATCCAAAACTGTCACCAAAACTGTCAACATAGATTTCTACAGTTTTCAAATGAGTCTGGCTGTCTGTCTGTCTGGCTGGATGGCTGGCTATCTATCTATCTATCTATCTATCTATCTATCTACCTACCTACCTATCTATGTGTTGCACATGCAGGCCACACCAATGGAGCTAGAGGGCTGAAAATTTAAACATGTACTCCTTATTATATCTAGGAAACCCTTTTGTTTTGTTTTGTTTTTTGAAAATCCCCCCCTCCCCCCAAAAAATAGGTTTTTAGTTGGGGGTTCAATTTACATTGTAAGTTTATGCTAAATTGGTCCCTTAGTTTGTGTCTGGCAGCATTTACTCTTGTTTTGTTTTTTAAATTTAGACTTTTTTAGTGATCACGGCCCAACAAAAGGCGAGAAAAGTAACTTATTCATTGATCACCCCTTTTTCCAATTCTTTAATTGATCACCTCCAACATGACAGGCTGCCAAAAGACATTGGTCACGCGACGGTTTCTATTGAGTGACTAACCAGACCTGTTTTCAATTGTGATTATCATTAAACTTAATCTATATCTGCCTTATATCTAACTATCTAACTACAATTGAAGAAATTTCAGTGTGTCTCTATGTGCGTGCAATGTGATTACTCAACAACTGTCCATTGTCCGAAGTTAACATTCACAAGATATATTAGTCAGCACAGAAGGCAGTGCAGTGTTGAGATTGAAGTCTTTTGGATCAGTGGTTCTCAAGGTATCTAATAAGATTATAGATCTTTCTTCTTTCTCCCTTGACTTCCGTTGTTTAGAATCATCTAAAGTCAGATATAAAATATCTAAATTGGCAACACTGAAGAGAAGTAATCGAAATACTTCAAATAAATTTGCACGACGGACGGAAAATTATTTTGGAATGGACACTGCCCTAGTAAAGATAGATTTGCAATATTAATCCTTCCTACCTTGCTAGTTTATGGTGAACCTGTAGAATTTGTTCAAAACTTGACATACCTGGGCTCTTCCAATCTCTTCGGATGGCACCGTTGATCATGAAATATCCTGTTACATCGTCAAAGCTGCAGCCGCCATGAAAAAACTAAGTATCACCCTATGGCACAGAACCAAAGCTGTGCATGTACAACTCTGTGGCCCTGTCTTTTCTTTTGTATAGCAGGAAGACGTGGTCAATGAGGCAACGGGACAAAAGAGGAATTGATGTATTTGGCATGCAATGCGTGCAGACCTTTCTTGGTCTCAAATGGTTTTGGTTCTTAAGGAATGATATGATCCACCAATTAAGCATTGCTCACCCAGCAAAGGCTCAAACAGTTTGGACACAATAAGAAATGCGCCTGGTTATCCTGTATGGGACGTCTTTGACCTGTACCTGAAGAAGATGGTGTGGAAACTTCCCTAACGCTTGCTGAACACCATTACGCAGGATCTGGGCCTTATCAACATGCCACTCTACCAAGACAGGAAACAGGCTATTAACAGGGACCAATGGAGTAGGGTCTGTCGGCAGGTGGTCGCTACATTGGGACCCCAGCAGACACCATAATTGAATTGAACTGAATATTATTTCATAAATATATTGTCAATGGTATCCCAGTTCGGGTTAAACATTTTTACAGTTAATTGTCAATCTGTTGTATAGCCCTCTTGGTCCACGGGAGGAAAATCCTGAACTTGGAGAAAAAGGAAGACTCAAAGAGAGGGAGAGAGACAATGAGAGGCGACAGACTGTTCCCAACAGGGGAACTGGCCTTGTGTCTTCCCCCAGCCTAGGTGGTCTGCCTCTGAGGGCATCCTGTGTTTCTCTGGCTTTTTCGAGGTCCTCTGCGTCACTTTTATCGGGCTCGAATATCTTTTGACAGTATGCCATGGTGGGGGTGATCAATTAAAAAATTGGAAAAAGGGGTGATCAATGAATAAGTTGGGCAGTGATCACTAAAAGTCTGAATTTTTCAAAAAAAACAAGAGTGAACGCTGCCGGACACAAACTAAGGGACCAATTTAGCATAAACTTACATTGTAAATTGAACCCTCCACTAAAAACCTATTTTGGTGGGATATTCTCAACAGGCTTGGCTGTATTTATATCTAGGGCCTTAAACCTTTTGCGTTGGTGTAATAAACATCATAATTCTTCTTAAAATCATTTGCATCTCTTGATAGCACTACATATTCCAGTAATCTATTCTAAAGTACCTCTACTCTATTGCTAAAAAATAATTTTCTGATATTCAATCTACTTCTATTTACTTCTACCGTATATGTGTGGTTTCTCAGTCCCTTGTACCCCCTTCTAGTAAAAAATACATCATTTACTACTTCTAAACCACGCATAATCTTGAGCATTTCTCCACGATCTCTCCTATTTTCTAATGATGTTAACCCTAACACTTTTAGTGTATCCTCATAACTCATACTTTTTAATTCCTGTATTATCTTAGTTTCTCATCTCTGGATGTCATGGTAACAAAAATAAAGAAATCGGATCGTCGTCGTCGTCATTGTCATTGTCGCCGTCGTCGTTGATGATTATTTTTCATTACTATTTTTGAATTCTTGTGGATTATTATTATTATAACTATTTCTACAGATAGTATTACTTTGACTATTAATACTATGACTTGTACTTCAGTGAATATTCTGACTCTATCCACTTCAGTCTGTCTGGAAAGTTGTTTGGAGAGCAGGGATATGGAGATGTTTCAAGAGAAATTTCCTTCAGATCAGAATTTAGTCGTTGTTTTTCTCTCTCTAAAAATGGTTGCTTTTTTATTTATTCTTCTTTTAATATTAAAGAGGAATATTTCCCCAATTCCAGAGAACTTTTAATCATTTTATGCAAAACTCCTGCTCTTATAAATGTCTGAATTTTTCTTCCAGTCAATTTCTCTGTGCATTGCATTAACAAGATTCATTATACACATACAGTATTGCTTATAAATATTTGAACAAACAGAAATTTTGCTGGTGTTGTTTGGTTTTGATAGTTAAATACAGGAACTTGACGCAAAGAAGAACTGAATTTGAACAAGAAAACCCTCTGTATTTCTTGCCTATGATTGTATTCTTTCTAAAATGTGTATTGATCTAGTTTAAGGCTATTTAACTAACTAGTTTGGTAACTCTTCCAAATAGCAATATTAGTTAGCCTTTCCAATCTTCTTGATCGATTGTGAACAAGATTTTAGCAGGATAGAAAAAAAATACTTGGTTTGATTCATTTAACAATTTATTTCTATTAAAAAACATTTTCAAGAAATTTAGCATTCAGAACCACAAAACATGACTAAATGCTTGCCTTGTTGTGCTGACTGCAATAAAATTTGATTCTTCTTACATAAAGTTCCTGTTTTTAACTCTCAAAACCATACAAGCAAAATGTCTGTCCTGTTCAAATATTTATAAGCAATACTGTTTTTTGGATGCTTCAAGGGTCATCTTTGTTAACTTGCTCAATGTAGTCCCTCCACGTGCTCCATGGCAACTCAGGGTTAGCCATGATTGGCTAACATCCCAGCACCACAATTGATATGCAAATCAATCACCAATGCATTGGCAAACGCCATCTACTCTGAAGCCTTCATTGACTCCAAACTGTCAATTATCATTGTGAAACACACCAAATATCCAGAAGTTCTTTTAGTTCAATTCAATATAATAAATAAAACATAAAGAAAAACACAAATGTTATTATAATAGTTCACAGTCTTATCTGCCGAAATATACAGTAATTGTCGCCAAAAGTCTTCCTCGGATTTTAATTCTTTTCTGATTTCCGCTTCTCATGGCTGTGGATGCTACTACTACTACTACTACTGATAGTTACGACCAAATAACATTGGATACACCAGTTCTCATACAATCACCAAAGTTAAGCAACTTTGAGCCTGGTCAATATCAGTCATGAAATATATGAAATTGTGTGTCATGAAGTATGTGAAAAAAAACGGAAAAATATTTCTCGATCAAACAAAAATTCATAGATTACCAATTTTTCTTTGCCTCATTGTCCACCTTTCCACAAAATGTTATTGAAATTTATTAAGTACTTTTGGAGATATTGTGTGGACAGACAGACTAGCAGAAAGACGGACACAAGAAAATACATATACATCTCCAACTTTATTGAAAGAGGTAATAATGTAGAAATGAGAATAATATGAAATTGAATTGAAAAAAAACTCTTTAGGTTCCAGCAAAGTTATGTCCCTTGGTTTACTCTCCTTATTGGAACTTACAAAAGTAGCACTGCGACATCTGATAGACATCGTGTCACTTTCATTCTTTATTGATCTTTACCTAATATTGCCCGTGTACCATCGATTCCACTCAATCATAACATCCTACTCTCACCGCTTGTCCTCTCTACTTCATCTTTATTTGCCACCCCGAATGCCTAACTTTATTTCATTGATTCATTGCTGATTTCGACTTTATCAGGCTCTGTCACATTCATCAATTTCCTGCTCGGTCGGCTGCTTGACCAATCCCCATTAGATTTGGCCCGAGTGCTCGAGATGGACATTTATTTGAACGTCCGTGGCTGCCAACTCACATTTTCTGGCCAATTGCACAAGGACCCTTCTTTCCTTCAACACCTCCAGTGGCAGACTGCCCGATGCTACCCGTGACAAATCAAGACGCTTAACACCAAAAGTTTTCCATACTTCACTAAATGAAGGGCAACGTCCGTCCATCTGTCAATCTAAGAAACATTTTCACTCTGTTGTGTCAGTTTTTATTATTATTAGAAACCATCAACTAAAACTGTCACCAAAAATGTCAACATAGGTTTCTTCAGTTTTTAAGTGATTGTGGCTGGCTAGCTATCTATCAGAAACTGTCAACCAAAACTGTCACCAAAAATGTCAACAT
>VCCN01001394.1:19847-32087 GCA_006491835.1 Architeuthis dux | reverse complement strand
TGGAGTTTGACCCTGCAGCAGTCAGTCTTGTTAACTCTTAAATTCATAAAACTTTGAAGGGAAATTTATCAGGGGAAATAATTCCTGACTTATTTAATATAACTAAAATATTAAATTTCCTCAATTTCAAATCAATTAGCATATTATTACATGGTGTTTTGCACATCATTTCTTGGATTTTGTGATGAAAAACAACAACTTTGTCCAATGGTGAACTTGTTTGGTACATATAATTGATTTTTGATTATCTGTACTTCAGTTATAATACAGTTTTCTTTATTGGACCCCAACATCCACTTTATAAAGGGAGACTACTGTATTCCAATGCTCTTGTGGGTGTAATTTACAAGCAAATATCTAATCAATGCACAAATATTATTTGGAACAAAGCAAACATCACGTCATGGACTTATCTTTCAAAATTAATCAAGACACTCTTTCACCATCTTTTGTATCTGGTTTCTTTCTTTTTCCATTAACTCTTAGATTTATTCTAGTAAAAAGAATGTAATTCAAGGGAGTAACTTCTGATTAAAATTACCTCCCTTGCACATTTTGGTATTTTCTTTTATTCTTCTTTAATTCAATTTACAAAAGAATTCAAATTTTTTAAATTCTATTCAATGAAGAGTTCAGCGGTTACAAGAAGCGATCTATGAATCTAAGAGTTAAAGAAGTTAAAGAACCGACCCAGCCACAATTGCTCTTCTTTCCATTGATCTATCTTCCTTCCGATCTTTTCCCTCCCTCTATTCACTTCCCTTCCTTCCTTCCTTTTTGGCCAAAACTTCTAAGAGGAACTTCTTTCATTTTCTTTGATGCCTAGAACATTCCACTTCATCATTTGTTTCTTGAAAAGATATCCCTCATCAGTGGTCTAGCTAAAGATAGCTAGAGATTTGGGGTCCTGGGGTGAGGGGGGCTGGTGTTGGCTCCTTGAGGAAACTTTGCAATAAATTGACATGCGCTATTGCTTATTTGGTGAAAAACAACCCCAAAGACTGAATTATTATTTATGCAATTCATGTATGTACAAATACAAGTGAAGCATCTACTTTGTCCGCTCCTACTTTGGACGATCCTAGTCCAAAGTAGGAGTGGACAAAGTAGGAGCTTCACCTATTATTGTTCCCAGATTGGACAAAGCTCCCAGATTGGACAAAGCTCCCAGATTGGACAAAGCTCCCAGATTGGACAAAGCTCCCAGATTGGACAAAATTCCCAGATTGTCCATTTTTCTCAGATCACATCTGTGCAAAATAGGAGCTTTACGTGTATATCCTTGTTATTGTATAATGTCAGTAGAAATGCAGTAGGTGAACTATAATTTATAAAGCTTTTAGTGCCCCCCCCCCCATCCATTGAGGGACCAGGAGACCGTTTTCAAATATCCATACTCACCTACTCAGCTACATCTCTGTCCTTTATGTCACACTATCCTACATTTTATTTATAGATAGATACTGTATATGCCAGACTGTAAGACAAATGGTTTACAAGAGTTATTTGAAGGACTACCACTCACTGCAACTCATTCAAGACCTATAACTGTCCATATTGAGGTTTGGTAAACAACCCTCTTGTCATAATACCAGCGAATTGGACACAGTATAATATTTGTGTAGTTTTTTTTTAATTAAATGTCCATCATATATACAGTAAATAGATAGATAGATCGATGAGTGACAGGAGCCTAGCTGTCTTGCATCTAAATTTACCTGTACATAAGAGTTGTTTTCTGCAAGTAGAGCTCTCCACAGGCTGGATCAGATCCCCTACCCACTGCATCATTACGGGCTGGCCATCCAATGAGAAGCCTGGAAGCCGTCACAAGACGAGCGCCAACTTTGAAATCTCTCCATTTTTCCTCAGACCAGCGACCTGACCACACATGCTTAATCGTGCTCTCACCCACCTTTTCCTCACCCTTCCCTGGACAGATGCATCTTATGGACACATACTCCGAACGGCAGTCTCAATACAAAATGGAAGGAAGCCCATTCAACTTTAATTACCATCATTAAGAACTCTCAGACACAATTAACAATTTTATACATGGACATTAACCGAACGCGTATTTGTTTGAATGAATAAACGTTCATTTTTTTCTAAAGGGTTGTCTTTTCATTTATTGTTGTTGTTGTGTTTGCTTGTTCATGACCAAACCCTAATGGAGTCATTTATCCTTTTACACATCTTTAAATATGGAGAAATTAAACCTCATAACGTCCTGGGGCCCATTACACTCCTCATAGAAGTCCCGATAACAAATCGGAGACTCCTTTCCTCTACAAACCAGTGGCTGCCCACTTTACCCATCCTCCATATACACACTCCTCCTGCCAAATCTCAAATCAACTCCAGATGTAACCAAAAAGGTTTCTTTTTCTTACTCAATCCCATTGGTCTGTTATCATTTATCCTTATTAAAAATGGATCCAGCAAAATAAGATTACCAACGTAAGGTTCCTGGTAACAATTCTAAAAATCAAGTATTCTTTAATGTCTGCTATTATTCATATCATGGCTTCTCAAAGTAGGAGTTAGGATCCCTCCAGGGGTTGTGTAAAGATTTGAAAATATTTTCTTTTTTTGAGGAATAATTGTATAACTAGAGTTTTTTATTATCTCTATACAAAACTGTTCTCCTCCTTCTGATGCTTATTGTAAAATGGCTAAATGCTATTCACTAATTTTTAAAAAATAAATTTTGTTTCTGTTATGTTTTATTTTTTCATTTTTAAAAATGAATTTATTTTTTCCCGTAATAAACATGGTAAAACTTAATACAGACTAGCATTCCAGGGGAAATTATGAATCACTGCCACCCATATATGTTGGGTAAAAACCTATTTAGGGGGGATTTTCAACAACAAAAAAATAAAAAATATTTTCCATACTCGTTGAGAGTAATGTGCGTGCAAAATTTCAAGTTTCTACTATGAACGGTTAGGGCTGGGCAAAGTCCAGATACATAGATACGTATAAATGTCAGAACACATGAATAACCTAAACTCAGCAATAAACCAGTGTTGTGGGTAGTGGTGATTAATTATAAATATGTTGCAATTTTTGACAATTTTTTGGTCTTTATTTGTTTCTATGTTTAATTACTTTAGATTATGTCTAAGGACTAATTCTATATAGCCTTAGTAGCCATTGCTTTTATAACAATGAGTGAAGGATTGCGATAAGGATTGCAATAAATTTCATCTTATCAAAACGGGTTGCGAATGAAAAAATATTTGAGAAGCCCTGATTTATATCTACTTACTCATATTTAGTCACCTGTTGTGGAATAATAGTTTCAAGCACATCTTGCAGACCATTCATAGTGTAATGAGTTTGATCCTCACTGAGTATCATATTATTGTGGCTCATTGTGCCAGATTCTCCCATAATAAAAGTTTTGTTTTCATTATCATCATCATCATCATCATCCTCTTAACGTCCATTGTTAGACATGGACTTTCCCCAAGATTCGCCAGACCACTCGATCATCAATTTCTTTTCCTTACAGAAATATTTTTCTTTTCTCCTATTTTTTTTTCTGTAGGCTGCTTGTGGAGCATAGGGCCACAACCACTCCATGGGTAATGATGCTGTGGTTTCAGTAGAAAGTAGGGTTTTACGGAGTGGAGTAGCTCCATGACCAACTCTCCTCCACTACCCATGCTTGGGACCAGCAGGATGGCCTTTGCTATTTAACCGATAGTTTCATGCTTTTCCCAAGGGCAATAGTGCAAAGTGAACACAAGCAGCCTTGACCAAAACCCAAAGTCAGTTCGCTGATTCTGTTCTCCGTGCCAGTAACCACTACACCACTTTGGCTGTCAAAATAGAATGATCTCATTCATTTGATGCAATAATAAACATCGTTTCTTAACAAGATTTTATCTGGGAACATTATTTGTTTGTTTAGAAATGTTTATACATGACTACATATTAAAAAATCAAAGTTGTATTTCTCAATCAATCATTCTCAATGGGGTCAATATCGCCCCAAAGGCTGAGCTGAGGCGGGTGATATTCACATACAATTTCTAAACTATGATAGAGAATCTGTCAGTGAAAACATCCAAGATGAACTTATTGAACTAAAATGCAATAATGAATGCAAATACAAATTTGAAAGAGTTGGATTGACTGAATTGTGGCCGTCAAATACAAATAAACAATTCTATCCAAATATGTGGTCTGAAATGGCTAAAATATTGTTGTGCTTTCCAAATTCATATTTGGTCGACTCTTACTTTAGTGCAGTCAATAAAATATTGAAAAAAAGGAAAGAAGTAGAACTGATGTATGCATGCGTGGAGGCATAAGACTAATATTGTTTGGAGATGTGTGGGCCAGGAGGCTTGGCTCCTTCAGGGGCCTCCTCCAACATTTAGTGAGATTTGTTATTGTATAATGTTAGTAGAAATGCAGTAGGTGAACTAATATTCATAAAGCTCTTGGAATTGCTGGCCCCACCCTCAACTATGCCCCTGAATATGGTAGAGAAAATGGTTGAGAAAACCTGATTTAAACAAAATGCTAAAGGATTCAGATTTCCCTATTATTTCTAACACAATATATCAGCCAACCAGTTTGTGACAAATTGGGGGAAAACAAGATAAATGGGAAATAAACAAAATGGCTACGGAAGGGAAAACATGCAGCAAATTGATGAAAATTGGAAGTAAATTATGAAAAGATGGCTGAAAGCAAGTGACAAATTGGAGAAAACAAATCATAAAAATGATGAAGGGAGATACTTTTTCTTCTTCTTCTTCTTCTTCTTCTTCTTCTTCTTCTTCTTCTTCTTCTTCTTCTTCTTCTTCTTCATGTGTCATGTCCCTTCAGGATGTGATCAATCATGACTCCTTTCTTTTCTGGCTACCCCTGCTTCTCTTGCCTTCGATGTTCCCTGTGAGAATTAAGTTTTCCAAGCCTTCCTTCCTTATTATGAATCCCAGAAATTCCAACTGTCTCTTTCTGTTAACAACAGTTTCCTTGTAGTTCCTACTCTTCTTAACATCTACTCATTTCTTACATGCTAAGTCAATAAAATTTTCAACATTCGTCAGTAAGTCTTTATTCATTTGTGACGAAACTGTCCAGCCTTCACTGCGATGAAGGAGATTGGACATTACATAGCAATTCGGCACTCTTTGCTTCATTTCCAATGTTATTTCTAATGTTTCCGATCATTGAAGGGAGATAACTCATAACAAATAAAACCCTTATTTTACATGTAAAATTAACTCTTAAATCCATAAATCAATTGATAGCTCTCCTAATTGAAGGTGGAACTGTGGTGGAGTAAAGTTTGTTAAAATTATTATGACAGAATAAAAAATAAACAAAACATGCCTAGTCATTCAATAGAAACCATTATGTTTCCAACATCTTTTGGCAGCATGCAGTGTTGAAGGTGATCAATTAAAAAAGAGGTGATGAATGAATAAGGTTAAAAAAAACAAGCAGGCACAAATTAGGGATCAGTTTAGCATAAACTTACATTGTAAATTAAACCCCCACTAAAATTCTATTTAGTGGGTTGTTTTAAAAAAGCAAAAAAAGTTTTTTCTAGACATCATCATCATCATCATCAGACATTACAAGTCCACTGCTGGACAAAGGCCTTTCCCATCTCCTTCCATGACAGCCTGTTTTGTGCTAACCTCTGCCAAGTCTTACCGGCAAATTTTTCTATCTCGTCCCTCCATCTTGTGTCTGGTCTTTTCCTACTTCATTTACTGTCCAATGGGCACCAATTGGTTAGTCTTTTCCCCCATCTATTGTCATCTCTCCTTGGTAGGTGGCCAGCCCATCTCCATTTTTGCTGCTTAATTAGTTGTACAATATCCTTCACTCTAGGTAAGGAGTAAATGCTGAAATTTTCAGCCCCCTAGCTCCCTTTGTATGGCCTGTACCTGTGATACATACATAGCCAGACAGTTAGCCGGACTGACTTGGAAACTGAAGAAACCTATTTTGACAGTTTTGGTACAGTTTTGGTTGACGGTTTCTAAAAATTCATCTCAAGTTGGAAGGGAGTTAACTTTGATCCATAGTTATCCCCTTGATATTAAAATTTAATTTTTCTTATATTAATTTAAGAGTTAATCTGCCTTCTTCTTCTTTACAGAATCATATAAAAATGAGTAAAGCTGGGAAAATCATAGACTAAGTCAAGTTTCCAATTCCCGGGCTTCTGTAAGTCGGAGATCAAAATGTTATGCTGGAATGTATGATTCTGAATTCATTGTCTGGATCCAGATGGCTAGAATTATCAAAGTCACTGGAATCGATATTTGTAAAAGAACCATCAATCAACGCTTACGCATTAGTCAGCCTTTCAAAGGAAAATTGCTGTTTCATTGTAAATGACCCATCACAAATACTGCAAGCAGAACTCTTTAGAAATGGTTTTAGAGTGGATGACAAGTAGATGAAAATCAAATGCCATTCGGCAAACCTTTCTGTCAATATGAAAGGAAATTTACAGCTCATGAAATGGAATATGTGTTTAAATGCCAATCACACGGCCAAATACAAGACTGGCCCACAAAATGATTTCAACCAACTGAAATGTAACCAACACTTGATGCTTAATTATTTAGTGCAGTGATTCCCAAAGTGGGCGCTACTACACACGTGGGGGTACTGGAGGGTGGGGGACATCAATAGGCACATTGATTATTTTATATTAATAAATCCAGTACTTTTAGATACTTTTGTGAAAAACAACTCATGTGTCACATATAGTAATGGAAAGTGCAAAATTGCTGAATCAGAATTGATAGCTTGAAGCATTTAGCGTGGGGCCCTTGAAAATACGGGGCCTGTAGCAAATGCTACTTTTGATACATAGTTAATCAGGCACCAATACATACTGCAATGTTTAAGACTTACACATGTAAGTGTGAGTTTATATGAAATAATCAAAACCTGTACTTTTAACATTTGTTACAGCCAAATTGCATTGGATACAGCAGTTCTTGTATGATCACTGAAGTTAAGCAACATCGAGCCTGGTCAGTTTCTAGATGGGAGACTGTCTCAGAATACCAGGTGCTGTAAGCAGCTGGGGAGGCATCTCCTGCAGACATGGCTGAATTCCAAACGTATTGAATACTTCTTTCCTTTAGAAGTCTTTGAGATGTTCAAGAGGGTGCGAAGTGGAACTTGGGTATAACACTTCCTCCATAATAAGTGCCCAGGCATAGCAGCTCAAAGTCCTGAAGCTGCCAAGATGAAAACAACCATACATTTAAAAGTACATTTAAAAATGATGGAATTCTGTGCATTTGGAAATCGATTATCTTACCAAGTCTGCAGATTTTAGTAAACATGTTTCCATGATTGATTTGGTCTTGGAATAAAATAGAATTTTTGTCATTTCTGATTCACTCAACATGTTGTTTCATTTCAAACAGAGAGCAAACATATGGCATAAATATGTGGGAACATAAGTATGTGTGTGTGATATTGGTTTTTGTTTCATGTTTGTTTTACATATGCAAATACATTTTAAAATAACATGTTTTATGCGTATGTAAGTAAATTTGTTTATGAGTGCATTTAATTCAAGCCAAAACAGCTTTGTTTTTCTGTCTACGTGTGAGAGAGAGAAAATAAATGTATCCAGAGGTGTAGCTAAGGATGTGGGGGCCTTGAGGGTCCCCTTCCAATATTTAGTGAGATTTGATGAAAAAGAGAAAATTTGTAATAAACAGACATGCACTATCACTTAATTGGTGAAAAACAACCCCCAGAGGCTGAATTATTATTTATGTTATTCATGTATGCACAAATATATCCTTGTTATTATATTATATCAGTAGAAGTGAATTACTCTTTATAAGACTTTTGGGGGGCCCCTTCACCATTGGGCGCCTAGAGGGTGCTTTCAAATAGTCCCACCCATCCGCAGCTATGCCTCTGAATGTATTTATGTGTGATAGAGAGGAACGAGGGTCATATTTAATATGTTTATAGGACTTCAGACGCTCCCTTTAATCTATGTTCCAAAGTATTGCAGAGACAGCATAAGATCAATATTTTCTGCTTCAAGAATATCACAATTTGGACATTTACATTGTATCAACCTTTTTAATCACTGCTACCCACAACACTGGTTTATTGCTGGGTTTAGGTTATTCATGTGTTCTGACATTTATATGTATCTATCTATGTATCCGGACTTTGCCCAGCCCTAACTGTTCATAGTAGAAACTTGAAATTTTGCACACACACTCCCCTCAATGAGTAGGGGAAAATGTTTTTTTTTGTTTTTTGAAAATTCCCCCCTAAATAGGTTTTTAGAGAGGAGTTCAATATGCAATGTAATGTTATGCTAAATTGGTCACTAGTTGGTGCCCGCTTGTTTTTTGAAAATTCAGATCTTTTTTAGTGATCACAGCCCTACAAAATTCTAAATAGGTTTTTACCCAACATATATGGGTGGCGGTGATTCATAATTTCCCCTGGAATGCTAGTCTGTATTAAGTTTTACTGTGTTCATTACAGGAAAAGATTAATTAATTTTTTAAAAGGAAAAAATTAAATGTAACTAAAACAAAATTTATTCAAAAAAAAATTAGTGATTAGCATTGAGCCATTTTACAATAAGCACCAGAGGAGGACAGTTTTTTTGTTTTTTAAAAATTCCCCCCCTAAATAGGTTTTTAGAGAGGGGATCAATATGTAAGTCAATGTGCAATGTAATTTTATGCTAAATTGGTCAGTAGTTTGTGCCCCCTTTTTTTTAAATTCATTGATCACCCTTTTTTCCACCTTTTTAATTGATCACCCCCAACACAACACAGCACATATGATTGGTGGTGATTCTTAATTTCCCTTGGAATGCTAGTTTTATTTCTTTTTATTAGCAGATTTTTTAAGCAGTCAAGCTGAAAATTCCATATCATCCAGTGGCGTAGCTAGAGATTTTGGGGGCACGGGGGGCTTGGCTCCTTGATGGGCCCCATTTAGTGAGATGTGGAGCATAGGGCTGCATTGTGGTTTCAGTAGCAAGTAGGTTTTACAGGGTGGAGTTGCCAGCCCCATGCCCAAGATGGACTGCCTAACAGGGCTAAAGGGCTCCAACTGTCTTGCTATTTACCCATAGCTGGGGGGAGAAGTGGATTCATGCCTTTCCAAGAGAATTAGTGCAAAGTGAATGTAAGCAGCCTCGACTGAAACTTGAACTCAGTTTGCTGATTCCATTTTTTCCGTGCCAGTAATCACTACGCCACTCCACACCTCCTATATAGCAGATTAACCCTTAAATTCATAAACCGATTGAAACAGACAGTGGAACTCTTCAAAGAATAGCATAACAAAATAGAGTAACCTTTCAGTGAATTGAATATAAAAATTCACCAAATCATCAAATTTTTTATCAGAAGTGTTTTCCCTTGAAATTTCCCTTGTATGAATTTAAGAGTTAAGGACTCCAAAATACTGTAATGTTTCACTAATAATGATCAATTTTTCTTAATGCAATTTTTCATTCAGTGACAAATCAGTGTTCGTTTGTTAATGCATAAGAGAAGAAATCTAATGTAAGTAGAAGCACTCAGAGATGCATTCCTCTGTTGTATGCTGTACACTAATGATTGATTGATTGATTTGTTTAGCAGCATATCAACCCTTGATGGGTCATTTAATACCGAAATCAGTTTAATATTTTTAAAAATGGAGTCATGCAACTTTGGTGAAAGGTTATTTTATTTTTTAATTACTGTCTTGCAACTTTGGTGAAAGGATTTTTTTTGGTGAAAGAAAAGGTGGCCCCTAGTTGGGGGGTCCTACCCTCTGCAGGGAATGCAGTAGGCGCATTCTAGGCCCCAGCTGACAGGGCCAGGCCCCTGTTTGGGGGGTCTTACCCCTCTGCAGAGGATGCAGTCAGTGTATTCTAAGCCCCAGCCGACGGGGGCAGCTGTACACTAAGTAGAAATTGAATGAAAATAAAAAATTTCATGGAGAATAACCCATGGCCCACATGTCTACAAAATTTCATTGAAGTCTTTTGGAGATATTGGGTGGAGAGACAGACAGATAGAAAGACAGAAAGATACAGGGTGATGCATGTTGGATATTTAGGTGGCCGTGGGCAAAGGTCACATGTGTTGAAAGTTAAACAGGATATTGACTAAAACCCTTAGCTGCACAGTGTCAGGAACCGGAAGACAGACCAGGGTTGAAAAGTCATAAACAGGATATTGACCCTGACTGCATATGGTGGGCTGGAAAATCAGTGTGGACGTTTGAAAGCATATAAAAGCCAGAGAGACACCGGACGCCCTCAGAGAGACATACCACCCTGGCCTGGGAAAATACAAGACCAATGTCCCTGTTGGGAACAGTCTCATTGTCTCTCTCCCACTCTTCATTCTCCGCCACAACACAATGTGTCTTATGAAATAAAGATATATCCTCATATTTTTATAAACAAGTTTTGAGTCTTCCTTTTTTCTCCAAGTTCAAGATTTTCCTCCTGCGGACCTAGAGGGCTATACAACAATACATATACCTCCCCAACTTTGTTGGCAGAGGTAAAATATATTTTAGAAAGAAAGAAAAGGGAAGAGAGAGAATTGATGATGTCAATAATAATGGTGGTGGTGGTGGTGGTGGTGGTGGTGATGGTATAATATCAGCAATTGCCAGGAACGGTTGGATCATATCATACCAGAAATTGTCTGATTCAGTCGAGAGCACACAATTTTGCCCCATTCAGTCAGAATCATGGGATGTCACCCAATTTACTTTGGGGAAAGGAAGAGAAATGAAAAAAAGAGAAATGGAAAAAATTGCTGGTGAACAAGAAAATTGTGAGAGGAAGATGATGACAGTAAGTATGGACAGCAAATAGATGATAAATGTGTTTGGGAAGAAGAAGTAGAAGAAGAAGGAGGTGGGAGGAGAGAGAAGAGGAGAAGGAGGAAGAAGAAAAAGAAGGAGAAAGGGAGGGAAGATACCACGATCACTTGCGATGCTTGAATTCTCTATAAAAACACGTGCCATTCAATGGCAGAAGTAATTTCTGACTGAATTTTTGAGATGAGGATTTATCATTATACATTTCCAATATGGCAGTCGAAAGACATCAAAGTAATTCTTTATCTTTTTCATTGGAATAATCATTGCAGGCTTTCAAGAACTTTCAAAGTTTGTTTTTTTTTAAAAAGAGGCATTTTTTTTAAATAAGACTTTTGGAACCTCTGGCTTTTCTCCATTGAAAAGAAAGATTGTGGATAAGATTAAGGAAAATGTGACGAGGTGGTTGATGGTGATCTTGAAAGAGGACTTTGCAGACTGTTTTGAAAAGTGGAAGGGACGCATGTCTATAGATTGGCCCCACAACTCTAAACTACCAAACAAAATTGGCTGCAAACCTAAAAAACATAATTCCTACATAGCATTATGCCGATCACCGTGGCCCAGTGGTAGAGTGCTCGCCTCCAGTTTGGTATGCCATGGTTCAATCCACCGTCAAGTCATACCAAAGATGAGGGTATGAGTCGAGAATGATGATACATCCATAGCATTATAATTGAGCCTAAATGTTACATTATGATCGATGTGTGACATTTAAATTAAGTCTTAATTAGGTTGGTCATTTAAATAAGTATAATTTCCGATAAGTCATTTTAGTTTTAATAAAAATAGATGGCCTTGTTAAAATCTTCTTACGGGCAGAAAAAGGAATATGTTTCGTCCAAGGCCACTTCAGGTCATAGGTCACATAACCACAATGTTTGGCATCAGTTTTGGTCAGAAAGGAATTTTACAGAAAGAAACCATGCTGCAAATTCCTAGCGAGACGGAACAGCCAGAAACACACTAAGAAATTTGGAGTTATTTGATAGCAGACCAAAGACGATAAGGAGATAAGTAATTAACGGAAGTAGCCGCAAGTGGACGTGGAGATGACACTCTGATCAAAAACCGAGGTGTTGAAAAAGAAAAAAGAAATAATGAGTCGAGATGAAAAGGAACAGGCTAGCTAGGTAAACAGCACGCTTAAATACAGAGGTGTTGAAAAAGAAAAAAGAAATAATGAGTCAAGATGAAAAGGAACAGGCTAGCTAGGTAAACAGCACGCTTAAATACGGCCGCTACTTTGAGGACAGCAGTCAGTTGAGAAAGAGAGCAGGCACATGTTGCCTCGCACGCCTTGTGTCATGCCCATGGAGGAACGACCAAATAATTTCTTAGCCTCTCTCTCTCTCTCTCTCTCTC
>VCCN01001394.1:0-16698 GCA_006491835.1 Architeuthis dux | reverse complement strand
TGCTGCTGAATTATTTTTCCTAACCCCTACCACCACCACCCTGCTCAAAATCCTTGATCCATCCGTGGGATGTACAACCAACATTAAAAGACCCTCTACTGTGCACTGCAGTCAGCCAATCAGTTACATCACTTAACTTGGTCCGTAAATGGCCTCCCACAGTCTGTGTGCCAATTGATTGCATACATATGTGCACATTGGCATACTATTATGTCATGTGACCTTGCATACATGTGTGCATCTGTGTGTGCACTTAGTCAGTGTATCTTTGATTTCATATGGAAAACCAAAGGTGTATTTACAGGTATATTTGAATGAATACATAGGAGCATGCAATCATATACAAAACATGTATGTATTTATAAGACTGTATGTTAAGGTTTGTGCATATGTATCTATATGCACACATGTATATATGATTGCAAGTTCTTTAAAGTATACATATGTACATGCACACTTTCAATATCAACCTTGGTATGTGTGTGTGTGTGTGTGTGTGTGTGTGTGTGTGTGTGTGTGTGTGTGTGTGTGTGTGTTTGCGTGTAAGCGTGTAAGCGTGTAAGAGAAATAGGAAATGTTAAATCATTGGTCAATGAGATTTAATATAAAACAATTTGATTGGCTAAAAATTTCTTTATTAGCCAATCAGGAATACTGTCTATGCCGGTATATGAGACAGACATTTGATTTAATAAAAACCTATGTAAATATTACACTGCATCCAGTGTGCTGGTATTATGATTAGGGGACTGGCTACCAAAGCTTGATATGGAGAGTTATGGGGCTTGGGTGAGTTGCAGTGAGCAGTAGTCCTCCAAATACCCTTGTAAACTTATAGTAGTCCAGCATATACCATAATATACACTAAAATTTTGAAATGAGCTTAGTAGAAACCAGCAACCAAAACTGTCAACATAAGTTTCTTCAGTTTTCAAGTGAGTCTGGCTGGTTATCTATCTATCGCACGTATAGGCTGCACCATTGGAGTTAGAGGGCTGAAAATTTAAACATTTACTCCTTATTATGTCTAGAAAAAAAAATTCTTTTTGTTTTTTGAACATCCCCCCTCCCAATAGGTTTTTAGTTGGGGGTTCAATTTGCAATGTAAATTTTTGCTAACTTGGTCCCTTAGTTTGTGTCCGGCAGCATTCATGCTTGTTTTATGAAAATTCAGCACCCACCTAAAATGCGAGAGAAGTAACCTAATCATTGACCAGCGCTTTTTCCAATTTTTTAATTGATCACCCCCAACATGTTGCCAAAAGTGACGGTTTCTATTGAGTGACTAACCAGACCTGTTATTCTTATATTTTCCAGGTAAGCTTCAACATTGAAATGCAGGAAAGGAAGAAAGAATTGGCACGAGGAAAAGAAGTTCAGCCAAAAAAATGTCACTGACGAAAGGTTTGAATATAAAATTTATTGCAAGTGTATAGAGCAGCATGGGGAGTGATGGGCCTTACTCTGACATGCTGGCCCCCCTAGGGGGTAGGCAATTGGTGTTACTTAGCAGTGCCCATCTCCTATCCAAGTAACATGTGATAGGTTGTACTGGGTTACATGGTACCAATAGCAGAGAGTAATCTCTGACCTGTTGAATATACAATTGGTAGCATGCAACGCAGATCCCAATTTTCAAATGTTTTGAAATAAAATTGCAAAATTCAACCAAAGTTATTCAAATAATTAAAGTAAATATATTTGTACAACAAAAAAGTAATGACACAATTATATAAGTAATAATTATTAGAAACCGTCAACTGTCACCAAAACTGTCAACATGGGTTTCTTCAGTTTTTAAGTTGGTCTGGCTGACTGCCTATATATGCATGTATCACACGTCCAGGCCACCCCAAAGGAGCTAGATGACTGAAAATTTAAACATTTACTCCTTATTATGTCTAGAGAAAGCTTTTTGTTTTGTTTTGTGAAAATTCCCTCCCAAAATAGGTTTTTAGGGTCGGGGTCAATTTACAATGTAAGTTTATGCTAAATTGGACCTTTAGTTTATGACCAGCAGTGTTCCCGCTTTTTTTTTTTAAATTTGATTTCTTTAATGATCACCACCCTGCAAAAGGCGAAAGAAGTAATTTTTTCATTAATAACCCTTTTTCCAATTTTTTAATTGATCACCCCCACATGGCATGCTGCCAAAACGTGACAGTTTCTATTGAGTGACTAACCACACCTGTGTCAAGCATTTGGTATGAATAGAGAAATACTGAAGAGCACCTTGCCAAAGTGTTTAAAGTGTAAAGTATACAACATGGAAATTAACAAAAACGAACTAAGAACCAACTTATAATCGCACAGAGAGCAATGGAAAGAGCAATGTTAGGGATAACTCTAAGAGATAGAAAAAGATACGTTGATATGTTGGTGGACCAGGGGGAATGATATTATACAATTAATTAAGCGACAAAACTGGAGATGGGCTGGACACTTAACAAGAAGAGATGACAATAGATGGAGCAAACGACTAACCGATTGGTGCCCATGAACGCAACTATCATGGCATGCCAGTGACAAGACATTTTGTCAGATATCAAAGTAGATTTGAACACAATAATATTCCTTCTGTTCTTAACAACAGAAAAAAGTCATATATGACTGAAGCAAGCAATCAAATCTTTTATATGCTGGTATATAAGACAGAGATTTAATTTAAAAGAAAAAACTATGCAAATATCAGATTGCATCCAATGCACTTGTATTATCATTGGGTGTGTGTGTGGGGGGGGGGTCCTACTGAAGCTTAATATGGACAGTTATGGGACTTAGATGAGTTGCAGTGAGTGAGAGTCCTCCAAATAACCCTTGTAAACCATTTGTCTTATACGGTAGCTATTACTGTAATACTACATGTGAGGTTTACTAAAATAGATTGTAGACCACCTAATCAATCTTCAATACTGGATTCTTACTCAGAAGCAAATTCAAAATAAGAAAATTCTGACTCCAAGTGAAAGTGCACTTTCATTCCAGGCAATCAGTCTAGTACTAGGGCAGTGTTTCTCAACCCTTTTCAGTCCAATGCCCCCCCCCCATGGCACCTAGCTACATATCCCCCCCCCACTGTAGTTCAAATATGAGGAGTAAACACAATGATTTCTTCCTGCAAGTCAATTTCTTGTTCTTCAACCTTGCAAATAAATGGATTCATAATCCAGACAGGAATATTCATAGCAATCCGATCTTCAAAGCGCTTCTCAAAATTTGTAAATCAGAATTATAGATATTTATGGAATCTTCATAACGCCCCCTCTAAAAGTTCAAACACTCCCTTAAGGCCCTTAGTTACCTCACTGCCCCCTTGAAAGGAACCAATGCCCCTAAAGGGGCACTAGCGCCCACATTGAGAACCACTGTACTAGGGTAACTCATTAACTTCATTACCTTTATTTCTGTTAGATATAAATCCAGCAAAAATGGTTATCATACCAGTCCGCAGATCGGGTTCTTTTGCTTGCTGGTGATTTTTAGTTTTAGTCAGTTTGTTGGTAGATTTTGAGACAATTAATAACTGAATTTATAGGTGAACCTATTGTGGCCAATGACAATTTTTTAGATTACTCTGAAAGTATTTATATTTTTGGAAGTGGCTGTTTTCTCACTAAGACTTTTCCATAGACTGGTAACTCTGGAGGAGAAGAAGTGGTGTCGAATTCCTGTAGATTCTTGTGCTTGAAGCTTTTTGCTATGCCCTCGTGTTGCAGTGCTGAATGATGGGGAAAGCATTATCTTTTATGGACATTTTATGCAGTGAAAGTTGAAGTCCAGTGTGTGAATGTTATTAATAAGATTGTATGTTCCCAGTAAATCTGCCCTCCTTCGTCGATAGTGCAGAGTCTCCAAGTTCATGATATTCACAAAGTATAAATATCACTCTTCTTAAATTGCAGTCTAAACCAACAAAATAACCCTTCGCTGTTTGGACTGCTTTTTCGATAATATTGCATAAAATTGCTTTAGTGTTTGTGTTTGGCGACTGTCTCCTCAACAGGAAGTCGAGAACTTGTCAGCCTAGGAAAAGTTGACCTGAACAAAGATATTGGATTCTCTAAAAGGAAAGGTCTTGAACTGGAACAGCCATGTTTTTATTTAATGAAATACTGTGATACAATACTGATTAAATGTATTGATTTCCCAACAGTCAAACATTCCTGATTTAGAAAACTAACACTTACAGAGCATATTTGGACTTGTTTTGGTGTCCACATTGGTTCATGGTTGTGTTACCTCTGCGAACAAAGTTGGAGAGGCATATGTATTCAGTTGTGTCCGCCTTTCTATCTGTCTATCCATACTATATCTCTGAATATCTCTGAATATCTCTGAAAGTACTCTACAGATTTCAATGAAATGTGGTGGCAATGTGGTAAGGAAGAAGTGGTTGAATTTTGGAGCGGATTCAGGAATTCTTTTTTGATTGAGAGATATTTTCCTTCTTTTTTTTTATACATTTACATATAGACTCATGACTGTTTACACAATATCTTCAACAGTTCTCAATGAATTTCAATTACATTTTGTGGAAGAAATTTCATGAAATCACTAGTTTCACAATGTTACTGTAACATATACACACATATTGTCTATAACTTTGAGAAGAATCATTAACATACCAACTTTTGTCTATAACTTTGAGAAGAGTCATTAACATACCAACTTTTGTCTATGACTTTGAGAATGAAATTTTGTGTCATCATCAAAGATAGGAAGAAGAGATTAGATTGTCCAAAGAAATGTTGGTATATACACATATAAATAAAATAAATATTCTTTCATTCCTATAAAAGTGCCTGTATTTTCATGTGTTAATTTATCTGAAGACTTGGGTGGGGAGCGGTGATATTTTACTAGGGACTTGCCAACAATTCATAGTATCTCCTACCACTTTTCAAAAAAAGGTGAAAAGCGAAAATACACCCTCTTCCTCCTCCCACTCCTACACCCCAGTCTCCTACACCTCCTACCACCTCAGAATTTTCAAATAACAAGCGTGAATTTAGCATAAACTTAAATTGTAAATTGAACCCCCCACCCCCACCCACACACACACTAAAAACTTCATTGGTGCAGCCTGTATGCGTGACACATAGATAGATAGATACAGGTGAAGCTCTTACTTCATCCACTTCTACTTTGGACAATCCTAGTCCAAAGTAGGAGCTTCATCTGTTATTGTTCCCAGAATGTACAAAGCTCTCAAATTGGACAAAGCTCCCAGATTGTCCATTTTTCTCGGAACGCATTTGTGCAAAATAGGAGCTTTACCTGTAGACAGATAGCAAAACAGAACCGCATAAAAACTGAAGAAACCTATGTTTATTATGTTGATTGTTTTGGTTGATGTTTTCTAGTGTGTATTATTGAAAGTTGTTTTATTGAATCAAAAGAAATTTTACCCAGAAGTTTAATATATAAAGCTAAATTTGGTAGCATTAGAAGCGCAATTTTATGTAGATTAACATAAAAAAAAGCCACCCACAATCCAAATTTATGGGTTGATATGTAGAGAACACTTGTTGTTTAAAAAATGTTAAAGTTTGTACAGGAAATTAAGTAAGATTTCAAGCAGAATTGTTCAAAGTGTGGAAAAGGAGTAAAAACTTGCATAATGGTAGATTTCTTTATGCTCTTTCATATAAAACTAGGATACACATGATCTGACCAAAACTGCAGTCGCCATCTTTATTTTAAAATGGCCGACATTAAACAAAAATAAAATTTGCGATATAGTTTAATTGACATTTCAACCAGAATTGTTCAAAATATGAAAAAAAAAAAGGTGTGAGAACACGCATACTGGTAGATTTTTTAATGCACTTTCATATAAAAATAGGATATACATGAGTAAAACTGCAGCCGCCATCTTTATTTCAAAATGGCCACCATAAACACAAAATTCAAATTGAAATTTCAACCAGAATTATTCAAAACGTGAAAGAAAATTTGAAAACTCTCACACTGGTACATTATTTGATGCTCTTAAGTATGAAATTAGGATACACACGATCTGACCAAAACTGTGGCCACCATCTTTATTTCAAAATGTCCACCATAAGAAAAACAAAATTTGCAATATAGATTAATTGACATTTCAACCAGAATTGTTTAAAATGTGGAAAATGTGTAAATACTGGTAGATATTTTGCTGCTCTTTCATATAATATTAATATTTGAACAGAATAAAAAGTACTCGAAAAGGCATTTCTGCACTAAACAATAACGATATATATCTCCCAAAGAAAATTCCATATCAATCACCAAATGAATAATCATTTCTGCAAAGTAGAAATGACTTTTGTTGGACAAATACCTGGGCAATATGTTTCCTGCTGTATTTAAACAAAGGAACAATGAAATATGGCAAAATCACCCACTTCTCAGGAGCTAATCAACAGTCTAGCCTGCAGCAGTTACCTCCCTTGCACACGCCCAATCTCCAGTCTTTTCAGCTTTTTCAAGTATGTAAACTTGTGATGAATGCAAGTAATCTAGAGATTTAATGAACTTGGATGTTGAGCACATCATTAGCGCAAAGAAAACTAAGAAAAACTTGGAGAGCGCATACCTCTTTCCAACGCCATTGTCACTCACTGTGTGGTGGGGACATAGCTATGATGTAGGGGAGGTAACTGTGCGTGGATCTGCAAAAGAAATTCAATCACTTCTTCTGTAGACTATTGCCAACCCTTCAACAAAATTTCATTGAGAACTTTTGGAGATATTGTGTGGACAGATATACAGAAAGATGGAAAGGCATTAGTGTTGGCATTGTAATAGAGCCCCGTAGGAATTTTTGAGTTGACTAAGGAAACCAATTGGACATGCTAGATAGATCTTCAGTGAGCAAGAATATCTAGGGTAAGCATTCCAGATCAGTTGCCAACAAAATCTAGCGCCATTTTTCATAATGGTGGATTTTCGCTGTGATGCCCTAGTTGGAAAAAAATGTATTTTTATCAAATATGGGCATATTGTATATCGTTGGAAAGGTAATTTCATGCTGAGTAAAGTTTACAAAAGAACTATATGCCTCAGAGCAAGACATTTCAAGCTATTTGCAATCAAATGTCATAAACCCTTGTTTTAAAATGAAACACCTGTGTGGTCTGATAGCTATAACATAGGGGAGGTAATCTTTTATGGACTGCTCCAAAATTCAATCACTACTTCCATAACCTATTGCCCCTTCCACAGAATTTCATTAGAATTCATTGAGAACTTTTGGAGATATTGTGTGGACAGACAAGAGATAGGTCCTGCTGGCCCTCAGACTCTTTTTTCATCTCTTTTCCCAGTCATTTACCAATTTTAACCATTGTATTAATTTTTACCTCTGTCTACAAAGTTGGAGATGTATATGTATTACCTTGTGTCCAACCGTCTGTCTGTCCACATGATACCTCCAATAGTTCTCAATGAATTTCAATGAAATTTTGTGGAAGGATAGGCCATGTGCTAAGGAAGAATTGGTTAGATTTTGGGGGTGGATCTAGGAATATTTTTTTGATTGAGAGATATTTTTCCATTTTTGTCTGTCCACACAATATCTTCCAAACTTTTCAATGAAATTTTGTCGAAAGGTGGCCCATGGACCACAGCACATGTGATTAAATTTTGGGGTGGAACCAGCGATTTGGTTTTGATTGAGAGATATTTTTGTTATTCTGCATGAAAAGCTGCTAAATTCAAATTTCAAGGGAAGTAAATCAATATCTGTACATATTGTGAGAATTGCGTTCTCTCCCCTGTTTTTTGATATTTTATTTTCAATCAGTTTTTGGTTAGTGTACAGCGTTGACAGAGGTATGCACTCTCTGAATGCTCTCTAGTTTCTCTTCTAATGAAGCCAAAAAAGATTGTGTTCATTTGAATCTAACATTAACAGTTCTGTTAAATTCAAAGCAGAAAAGCTGTTAATTTTGACTTCACAACTCAGAGATTACTTGAAAAAAGAAATCAGCTTAATTCTAATGAAAATCCCCCAGTAAGTCTGCATATAACATTTTATGAAAAAATTACTGGTTACATTTTGAGCTTTTAATGCTATAGACTGACTTACACATATGAACAAATAAATTGAAAG
This sequence comes from Architeuthis dux, assembly GCA_006491835.1. NCBI lineage: Eukaryota > Metazoa > Mollusca > Cephalopoda > Oegopsida > Architeuthidae > Architeuthis > Architeuthis dux. Next base: position 8,603 of record VCCN01001394.1, on the reverse strand, counting down.
TGCCATTAAGATTAGATAAAATAGAAAGCAAGATGGAAGATTAAAACATAAAAAAGGAATAAAGAATAGAAAAGAAAACAGTTTTAAAGAGAAAATTTCAAAATATTGGGAGCCAAAAAGGGATGAACAAAAGATTTAGTGCAATAAAAATGAAATTTTAAAAAAATAGCAATTTCCAAGTGAATAATGCATTTGTGTTTTGCAAAATACATTTGATTATTTTTCATTGTTAAAACTGATATCCTTGAGTTCACTTTGTTTTGATATTTAGCCTTTTATCAGATCCTTTGAAAGCATTATCTCGTATTAATTACTCATTTGGGAAATCTAAAAAAAAGGAATAAAAACTGACTGGTTTCGTTGTATCGGCTGCCATTTTGATTTTAAAAAATCTGTGACAAGATGCAAATTATTCCTTTATCACTTGCAAATATAATTAGACAACCAATCACCATGGCCGAGTGGAGGAGTGTTCACCTCCAGTTCAGTAGGCAGTGGTTCAATCCACCACCAAGTCAAACCAAAGACTTTAAAAATGGTACACAATGCCTCTCCTCTAAGCACTCAGAACAAGGATTAAGATTGAGGAACCTCTCCCCGAGGCTAAGAGGTTAACGGCCAAATTACGTTGGATACACCAGTTCTTGAAAGATCACCAAAGTTAAGCAACGTTGAGCCTGGTCAGTACCTAGATGGGTGACCATTGGGGAATACCATGTGCTGTAAGTAGAACAAAGCTTTGACATGCCTTGCTAGCTGGAAGTAGGTCTTACAAACTATTGTCTGTGTATACCTAACCCACGACCAGTGTTGCCAACTCAAAAAATATTTTTCCGCTAGTTTGACTCGCTAAAAACTGCTAAGTTTTTTAAAATAGCCAAAAATGGCCAAAAACCACCCAAAAGATGCTAAAAATGGTCAAAGAAAACGCACTAATTTAGCACTTTTTGCACTGCCAAAACAAGAAACGTGGTAAATCTAGCATGAAATTGGCAACTCTGCCCGCGACACCCTCGAGGAGAGTATAAGCAGAGAATGATGATATATAGATAAAATATAATTAGACAGGCCTGTTTACAAAAAGGAATGTTCTGATTTTTCTACAAAATGTTATCATTTTCTCCAAACTGATCTTTTGCAAAATGTTATTTATATATTCTATATATATGAAAATGAATGTTTGTATGTATGCATGCATGTATGTTCCAAGTTGTAGGTCACAGTTTTGCACCTAGGAAGTTGAAATTTGGCATAGGGGTACATCTTTTCAAGGTGAAGGTCATAGGCTTTTCCTGACTGTTTATGTGAGTGGATGAAAATGTTTTTTTTCAAATTTTTCATTATTTTCTAATAAAAAAAACCTCCAGTAAGTCTGCATATAACATTTCAATTAAAACTTTTTTATCTTTTAGTGCAATAAAAATGAAATAAAAAAAACCAGGCCTGTTTACAAAAACGAATTTTCTGATTTGTATCCTTTGATCTTCCACGAGTTGTTATGGTCGATAAAATGAAAGTTTTCTCTTTAAGATAGAAAGAGAAATCAACCAACGTTCTTTCCACTCCGCCCAAAAAATCTGTTAAAAAGTTCTGTTGAAGTATTTACTTGTCTATAACGTTGAGAAGGGTCATTTACATTCCAACTTTGGTTCAGACAAACGAGCCTCTTCTTCCTATCCTTGATGTTATTAACACAACATTTCAGCCGATCCATTCTTCAGCCTTCATCACGTGTATAATTCGTCAGCCGAATGCATATTGGGCTGATACAGATTTCAACACCATTTGTGTTTTCTTTGCTTAACAAAGTAGGTGTTGAGAACTCCTTGTGAGAGTTTGGTTGGCAGAATGGTTACGTCTGTATACCTAGTGCTGCTGAAAATGGATTGTTCCGGTTGGTATATTGATGAGCACAATTTTTCTTTGTCTCGAGAAAAAGGTTTGCCTCTTTTCTTGGATTATACAGCTGACGAGGGCTGAAGAATGTATTGGCCGAAAAATTGTGTTGACAACATCGAAGACGGGAAGAAGAGATTTGATTGTCTGAACAAAAGTTGGAAACTATTCACTTTTAGAAACCGTCAACCAAAACTGTCACCAAAAATGTCAACATAGGTTTCTTCAGTTTTTAAGCTGGTCTGGCTGGTTATCTATGTATGGCATACATGCCGCACCAATAGAGCCAGAGGGCTGAAAATTTAAACATTTACTCCTTATTATGTCTAGAAGAAAGGTTTTTTTTGTTTTTTGAAAAATCCCCCTTGCTAAATTGGTCCAGCAGCATTTTCAGATTTTGACTTTTTTAGTGATCACTGCCCAACAAAAGGCTTATTCATTGATCACCCCTTTTTGCCATTTTTTAATTGATCGCCCCTAACATAGCATGCTGCCAAAAGATGTTGGTCACATGATGGTTTCTATTGAGTGATTAACCAGATGTTTGTTAAAAAAGTCTTGGAGTTTGACTCTTAAGACCAAGATTTCTTTAAACAAACATCCTTATTAAACAAACATGAAGTTTATTTCGTGGATTAATCTATTCATCTTTGCTGATCCTTTCAGAAACAATGTTTGCATTAAAAATCTGTAATTTTTCTCAGATTAAGTTGTTTAGACATTTCTCAGATAAATTCAAGTGTGACACAAGGATAGATTTCAAAGAGTTTTTCTGATGATTGAACTCCTTGTTGTTTATATTGTTCACACAGCATTTCTGTCGATCCATTCTACAGCCTTCTTCAGGTGTACTATATGAATGTAATGGTGGCAAACAGAAATTCTTTTGCTTCAATGGTAACAACGCTTATAACATAGGATTTTTCAGGCCAGGATTTCCATACCTTGTCCCTGACAAATGCGGAATTCAACTCAATGTGGCTTCCGCTATTCAACAGGGACAAGGTATGGAAATCCAGGCCTAACAAGGAAAGAAATCAAAAACAACCGAATCCCATGTTATAAGCGTTGGTGCTATTGGAAATTAAAATTTCTGTTTACTACCATTACATTTGTGAAAGTACACCTGAAGACGGCCATAGAATGGATCGGCCGAAATGTTGTGTGAGCAACATAAACAACAGGAGGGAGTTCAAGCGTCCAAAAAAACTCTTTGAATGTTAATGACCCTTTTCAAAACTATAGACAAGAATAGATTTATGAAGTATAAAGTGATAATCAAACTCACTATTAATGGTTTGCAAGAAGAGACTGCTGGACTACTACAGTAGAATGGGATGCTATGTTTTGTTTTCATGTCAACCAATCCCAGTCCAGTGTTGATTCAGGATGATTTAATTTAAAATAACCTCTATGAGGTTGAAATAATAAATATTTTAATGCAAAGGTCATAAAAACTTGGTATGTTTTTTACAGAAACGTCAAGAGTGTAGTCACTCCCCCTTCCTCCGGGTCTAGTTTTCTTTTTGAAAGTAAGAATGTGTCTTATACCAAGGTGTGTCTTATACTCTGAAAAATACTGCATTTCTTATCTACAGGGGTGAAGCAGTACATGATGGAATTGCTGTCTGAGTAGAAAAAATGTTACCATTGCAAAGATTAATAAGAAGGTTATGTGCATCCTTTTGGTGATCTGCTTTTGTTTTTTTGTTTTTTTTGTTTGTTTTTTTTTGTTTTTTGTTTTGTTTTTTTTTTGGGGGGGGGGGGCTATGCCTGAGGTAAAACTTGTATCTTCTGTATATATAAGTGAGAGGCGCCACACCATCTGTTTGTCTGTCATGTTGTTTGGAAACCAGCTAAACATGCGTGCAACCCAACCAAATTTGACATGCATACTCAATGGACCTAGGAGAGTGATTTTCAACCAATGTGCCGCAGCACATTAGTGTGCCGCAAAGCATCTGTAGTTGTGTCACAGGAGTTTTGAGGAGAGTCAATCCTCCTTTAAACAAGGGCTATGGGACAGTGTTCCCAGTATGAATACAAAAATAACATTTTAATACATTTTGACATTACTGGTACTTTTATGGAGTGCATTAAACTCCTTTTTTTCAATGATGCAATAAATAAATGTGTTGTTCATTAAAGGTCCAAATGGCAGTTTTAAATCCTCTCCTGAATTCCGTAGTTTAGAACCGCCAATCTCCACTGCCAGCCATAAGATGCGTGAGAATATGAGAATTATCACATGACTGCCTAGACTTTTATTATTATTATTACAACCACAGTTGCTTGTGTAACATACAGTGTTTTATGGCAATAAAATTAATAAATTATCAGTTTGTTTAACTTATGAACACATTATTATCATTCATTTTTTTTTAAAGTATTAAATTCTTAAATACTGATGGCGTGCCTCGACCATTTTTGTGCCTGGCTCACTGTGCCGTCAGATGAAAAAGGTTGAAAATCACTGACCTAGGGGAAGATTTTAAAGTAAAAATTTAAAAAAAAAGGTTTTAGAAGGTTGTGGGGGTTCTGTTTACAATGTAACTATAATTCTAAACTGGACCCTTACTTTTTGTTCAATATACAAATATACATATCTTCTTATATTAGATGTTTATAAATATTTTTTTGATTGAGAGATATTTTCCTATTTATTTTTCATACATTTATGTATATGCTCATGACTCTCAACACAATATCTCCAAAAGTTCTCAATATATATTCAATTATATTCTCTGGAAGCATGGGCAATGGGCTATGAAAGAAGTGATTAAATCTTTGGGCGGATCCTTGCAAAATTACTTTGTTTTGTTTTTATTGTATCTACCTCTGCCAACGAAGTTGGAGAGGTATATGTATTCAGTCGTGGCCGTCTGTCTGTCTGTTTGTCTACACAATATCTCCAACAGTTCTCAATGAAAGAATAGACAGTGAGGTAAGAAAAAGTTGGTTAAATTTAAGGGCAGATCCAGGAATGTTTTTGATTGAGAGATATTTTTCCTGTTTTATTTTTCATACATTTATGTATACACTCATGACTGTCCACAAAATATCTCCAAAAGTTCTCAATGAATTTCAATTATATTTTCTGGAAACGTGGGCAATGGACTATGAAAGAAGTGATTTGGGGGCGGATCCATGCAAAATTACTTCCCCTGACAACGGCATTGGCAGAGGTATGCGCTCTCTGAGTGCTTCCTAGTTAGGAAAAAATGGTTTGAAGAAAAGAGAAAAATCCTCAGCAAAGTTTTTTCCCCAAAACTGGAAAACTTTTCTTTCCTAAACGCTTTGAAAAGGAAAAACAAACTGAGTGACGCAACGGGCAGAATTGCTATGGCTTCAAATATGCAGTTATCCAAACTAAATTTCAAAAAACATTTATACACGTGATATATATTTGTCAAGAAGGAAGAAAAACGTTGTTGCTAGGAAAGAAAGCTTTTCATGTCAAAAATATTTTTCTTCCTTTTTTTTTTCAATTCAAGAAAAAACACAAGAAGCCAGATTTATGCAAATCGTCTGATGTAAGATGAAACCAAACTGAAGCGCCTGCCGGTCCTTCGAGTGGAAATCTAATTTTTTTTGGCCGCTTCATTTTATTATTTCTCTGCTTTTTCTTTTCTCCGTCTGATTTTGTTTACTTCTGCCAACAAATTTGGAAGAGGTATATGAGTGGCCGCGCATGATAAGTGCCCAACAAACCATTTTTTTTAAAAGTTGATATTTTTCTTTATTTTTAGAGCTACAGTGCTCAGTTTTTTTTATTTTGAAGCTCAAACACTCTACATTATAAGTCATACAGTGTTCAATATTCAAAATAAAAAAAGACCAGAGCATTGTAGCTCTAAAATTAACGTAAATATCAACTTTTAAAAATGGTTTGTTGGGCAATTATCACGTGCGGCCACTCATATGTATTCACTTGTGTTTGTATGTCTGTTTGTCCCAGGGTAGCCAAATTAGCCATTTTTTGGCTAGATCTGGCTGATTTTTTCCCAATTCAGTCAATAAAAATCTACGATAGCCGAAAATCTGACCATCTTAAAAAATTAATTAGTAAATTTAATAAAAGTAAATGTACAATTTTTATCAATATTTTGTTCTGGAGTCTTAGTGTATGGTTATTTTATTTGATAAGTGGACTTTAAATTAGTATATATAACATTTTTAGCTATAGAGTTAGCTGGAAATAGCAGAATTTAGCTATTTTTAAAGACAGTTTTGGCTATAAATAACAAACACTGTCCACACAATATCTCCAAAAGTTCTCATTGAATTTCAATGAAATTTTGTGGAAGGGTAGAGCCATGGGTTAAGTAAGAATTTATCAAATTCTGGGGCAGATCAAGGAATTATTTCAATTGAGAAATATTTTTTCATTTTTTTTCCATATATCTATATATATTCATTTATGTTTGTCTGCTTGTTCACACAATGTCTCCAAAGGTTTTCAATGAAATTTTGTGGAAAGGTAGGCTATGAGCTATGGGGGAATTGATCAAATTTTGTGGTGGATCCAGGAATTTTTCATATATTAAGAAGAGGTAAACAATAGTCTGAAATATGGAAAATCAAAACACAGTTACCTCCCCACAGTTACCTACCATCGTGGCTATATGTGTGATTAAATGTTTTTGACCATGAATATATATAAAAGAGCGACAGCTGCCCAATTAGAGGGGGAGATTTTGGAATCAGATTTGGCCATCGGATATTCATCATTAAGACAGCCAGCAGTCAGTCAGGGAGGGTTGTACTGGGTTGGCCAGAGCATCAGATTTCACTCAGGTTCTGTCGTCCCTCCAGCGCTCAGCCAGGGAGGGCTGCGCTGGATTGGCCTGAGCATCAGATTTCACTCGGGTTCTGTCGTCCATCCAGTGGTCAGAGGATTCGACAGCAAAAGAAACCTCATCCCTCATTCAACCAATCTTTTTGAATAAAGTGAGATGGTGTTGCCTCAAATTATGACAAACACAGGAAGAAGCAGATGCCATTCTGGTCTCACATGGAATCCAGGCTGCGCAAGATGGGAGCACAGTTCATATTATTTCTCCTGATACAGAGGTGTACATTCTTGCCATGGCAGAACAACCAGAGCTTGGACAACATGCTTGCATAATCATGGGGACTGGTGATAAAAGGTGTCATGTTAATTTGAAAGCTGTATACGACGCAATTGGAACAGACATAGCTCAGTGTTTGCCAGGATTCCATGCATTCACAGGGTCAGATTGTACTGGGAAATTTGCAGGCAAAGGAAAAATCACATGCTGGAATACACTCATGAAATTGAATGGAAATGTGATCAATGCTTTCAAATTGCTCTGTGAACCAGATGAACCCCACACTCCCACATCGGCCTTGTCGGCTGGGTCCGAGAATACACAGACTGCATCCCCTGCAGAGGGATAAGACCCCCCCCCCACAAACAGGTGCCACCAAAGTCGCAAGACTCTATTATATAAAAAATAACCGTTCACCAAAGTCGCAAGACTCTAATTAAAAAAAATAACCTTTCACCAAAGTCGCAAGACTCTAATTAAAAAAATAACTGTTTACCAAAATTGCAAGACTAATTAAAAAAAATAACCATTTACCAAAGTCTCAAGACTATAATTTTTTTAAAAATAACTGTTTACAAAAATCGCAATACACTATTTTCAAGATTTTAAACTGATTTCGGCATTAAATGACCCATCAAGGGTTGATATGCCGCTAAACAAATCAATCAATCAATCAACCACACTCCCACCCACTCAATGACATGTATACTGCTCTTGAAGATTATGTTTGTAATCTGTATTGTCCATATCAGAATTATGTGATCTTGGCAAAAGTATGGTAGCACCTTTTCAAGAAATCTCTGGCAGAGGCAACGAGGCTGCCACTAACTGCTGCCATTTTGAAGTTCCACATCAATCGTGTGAGGTACCAGGCCCTTGTTTGGTATTCTGTTACAGCTGTCCAATCACAATTGAATTATAGATGTAAAAAGGAAAGTGGCAAATACACTCCAGTCATTAGTGACATGCCCCCAGCCGCACAGGCTATTACTGAACTGGTAACCTGTCAATGCAGACAAAGCAAGTGCAGTCAGATGTCTTGTAGGAAGAACAGTATGTACAGAAATGTGCAATTGTGAAGCTGATTCTGACAAATGTTTAAATACTGTTGATGAAAGAGTCTTTGATGCAGTTTCAGATGATTAAATGTTTGTACTATCCACATGTCACAAAGGGCAGTTCTTTTAGATTTGTTAATTGTTCTACATTTTCATATCACTGTTATTAGTTGCATGAATATGCAGTTGAATCAGTTGATAAATCAAGATTTAAGTTATAAGATCAGACAAATACAGGTATTTTAAAATATATACATCAGGAATTGTTTCATTCCCCATTTCTTGTTTATATATTAGGTTTACTATATTCATACTAGATATGTTGAGGATGGGTGCCTGAGATATGAAAACCCTTTTTCTGATGCATTAATTATATTATATATGCATAAAATTTGTCTAAGAAATTGTGAGTTATTTCTATAATACATTTTGTGATATAAAAAGTGTTATTTATCTGAAGAAACCAATTTTGTCTTTTTAACTCACTGCAAAGTTTCCAAATTTATTGATTCGGTGGACGCCATCTTGAATTTTGCCTTAAAAATGCCCTAGAAAAATTGACACCATATTTTTTCTT
>VCCN01001392.1:48463-61321 GCA_006491835.1 Architeuthis dux | reverse complement strand
AGATTCATGTCCCTTTGATTAAATGATGTAAAAGTGACAATAATGAGGTCAATTGTTTGTTAAAATTATGTCCCTTTAGATTACATGATGTAAAGGTGACAATAAATAGGTTAATTGGTTGTTACATTTATGTTCGATTGATTAAATGATGTAAATTGACAATAATATGGTTAATTTGATTTAGACTATTGTCCCTTTGTTTACTTGTTGTAAAAGTGACAATAATGATAATAACTTGTTAGACTTGTGTCCCTTTGATTACATGATGTAAAAGTGACAATAGTGAGATTAATTGTTTGTTAGAATTATGTCACCTTTATTGCAAGATGTAAACCTTACAATACTGAGGTTTATTGGTTGTTAGACTTATCTCCCTGTTATTACATGGTGCAAAAGTGACAATAATGAGGTTAATTGGTTATTAGTCTCATGTCACTTAGATTACATGATGTAAAAGTGACAATGTTCAGGTTAATTTAGATATAAACGTGAAGATAATGTGTTGAATTATTTGTCAGAGTTATGTCCCCAAGATTCATGTCCCTTTGATTAAATGATGTAAACGTGACAATATTTTTGTTAATTGGCCTTAGACTTATGTCCCTTGGATTACATGTTGTAAAAGTGACAATAATGAGGTTAATGGTTTGTTAGAATGATGTCCCTTTAATTACATCATGTAAAGGTGACAATAGTGAGGTTGATTGATTGTTACATTTATTTCCGTTTGATTAAATGATGTAAATTGAGAATAATGAGGTTAATTGGATTTACACCCATGTAATAATGATGTTAATTCGTTGTTAGACTTATGTCTCTTTTATTACACGATGTCAAAGTGATGATAATGTGGTTAATTGATTGTTAGAATTATATCCCCATTATGTCCCTTTATTATATATTGTAAAAGTGACAATAATGAGATTAATTTGTTGTTAGACTCATGTCCCTTTAATTACATGATGTAACGGTGACAATAGTGAGGTTGGTTGTTTGTTAGAATTATGTCCCTTAGATTACATGATGTAAAGACGACAATAATCAGTTTAATTGGTTGTTAGACTCATGTCCCTTTGATTACATGATGTAAAAGTGACAATAATGAGGTTAATTGTTTGTTAGACTTATTTCCCTTAAATTATATGATGTAAACTTGATAATAATGAGGTTAATTGTTTTTAGACTCATGTCCCTTAGGTTACATGATGTAAAAGTGTTAATACTGAGTTTAATTGGTTGTTAGACTTATGTCCCTTTAATTACATGATGTAAATGTGACAATAATGAGGTTAATTGGTTGTTAGACTAATGTCCCTTTTATTACATGAGGTCAAAGTGACAATAATGAGGGTAATACGTTGGTAGACATATCTCCCTTTAATTACATGATTGATAGTAATGAGGTTAGTTGGTTTTGAGACTTATTTCTCTTAGATTACATGATGTAAAGATGAGAGTAATGAGTTTAATTGGTTGTTAGAATTATATCTCTTTATTACATGATGTAAAGGTTTCAACAATGAGGTTACTTGGTTGTTCGATTTATGTCCTTTTGATTATATGATGTAAAAGTGACAATAATCAGGTTAATTGTTAGTTAGAATTGTGTCCCTTAAATTACATGGTGCAACATTTCGATAATGTGTGTAATTGGTTGTTAGACTTATGTGCCTTACATTACATTATACAAAGGTGATAGTAATGAGGTTAATTGGTTGTTAGACTTATGTCCCTTAGATTACATGATGTAAAAATGTTAATAATAAGCTTAATTGGTTGTCCCTGTACATAATGTCCCCTAGATTAGAATTATGTCCCCTAGATTACATGATGTAAAAGTGACAAGAATGAGGTTAATTGGTTGTTAGATTTATGCCCCATTTATTACATGATGTAAAATTACGATAATGAGTTTAATTGATTGTTAGACTTATGTTCCTTACATTATATCATATAAAGGTGATAGTAGTCAGGTTAATTGGTTGTTAGACTTATGTCCCTTTATTAGATGATGTAAAGGTTTCAACAATGAGCTTACTTGGTTGTTAGATTCATGTCCCTTTGATTATATGTAATAAAAGAGACAATAATCAGGTCAATTGGTTGTCAGATATATCCCTCTTTGTTTACATCATGTAAAAGTGACAATAATGAGGTTAATTGGTTGTTAAATTCATGTCCCTTTGATAAAAATAATGAGGTGCATTGGTTGTTAGACTCATGTACCTTTGACTACATTGTGTAAAATTATGATAATGAGTTTAATTGGTTGTTAGACTTATGTCCCATTGATTACACGATGTAAAAGCGATAATAATGAGGTTAATTGCTTGTAAGAATCATATCCCTTTATTACATGGTGTAAAAGTGATAATAATGAAGTTAATTGATTGTTAGAATTATGTTCCTTTATTACATTATGTAAAATTGACCATAATGACGTTAATTCTTTATTAGACTCATGTCCCTTTGACTACATGTTCTAAAATTACGATGTGTTTTATTGCTTGCTAGACTTATGTCCCTTAGATTACATTATGTAAAGGTGATAGTAATGACGTTAATTCTTTGTTAGACGTATGTCCCTTTGATTATATGATGTAAAAGTGATAATAATGAGGCTAATTGGTTGTTAGACTTATCTCCCTTTGATTACATAATGTAAACGTGCTAATAATTAGGTTAATTAGTTGTTAGAATTATGTCCCTTTATAACATGGTGTAAAGGTTACAATAATGATGTTACTTGGTTGTCCCTTTGATTATATGATGTAAAAGTGACAAAAATGAGGTTAATTGGTTGTTAGATTTATGTCCCTTTTATTACATGATGTAAAAGTGGTAATAATGAGGTTAATCGGTTATTAGAACCATGTCCCTTAGATTACATGATGTAAAGGTGACAATAATGAGGTTAATTAGTTGTTAGACTTATGTCCCTTAGATTACGTGGTGTAAAATTGACAATAATGAGGTTAATTGGTTGTTAGACTTACGTCCCTTTGATTACATGTTGTAAAAGTGATAACACTGAGACTAATCGGTTGCTAGACTTATGTCCCTTTGAATGTCTAGATGGTGGTTCTTCTTGTCCCTATCTCCATCCGCCCCATGTTAAAAAAATATCTCGATTAAAAAAGAATTCACAGATTTTCACATTTCAAACGATATATCCATTAGAAAATCTATATATATTTTTAAAATTGGGTATTTGAAAATTTTTTTGAAATCCGCTCAGATATTTAAATTAAATGTGATCCCAGTGATGGTGATGATTTTCTAATAATGTATAATTCGATAAATGCATACCGTATTTACTGCAGTACAATGCGATCTAGAATACAATGTGACCCCACTTTCTTCAGCTAAAATCATTAATATATGTACATGTTATCATTTTTCATACTCGAGTACAATGCTACCACTCAGTTTTGAGCTTGATTTTTTATATTAACTTTCTCGCATTATACAAGATTAAATACAACAGTTCAAATCCATGATCTCCTATTGGGGCCCAATATAGGCTTTCTGCAGGAACTAGCTGAAAATCCAGCTTGTAGCAATAATTAAATAAATGAGAAATGTGTCAAATAACAAGAAAATTATTAATATAATTTATGACTTCCTAATAATAAACTATTTCGAGATTTTATCTATTTATATATAGAGAGAGACAGTGAGAGGTAATGAGATAGCTTTAGATATGTACAGATTTATAGATAGATAGATATTATTACATCCTTCATATTTATTTATATGTAATAAATACATAGATTCAGTTATCAAATTATAATAAGCATAAGAGAGCTGCTTTAGATTAATTATTTTTGGACATTTAAAAGCTCATCCGTTAATTTTTAATTAACAAAGCTGAATTATCTTTGAATATTTTTTAATAAATTTTGGCCGATCAAAAAATTGTTTATATATTATTTTGACTGTTTTTATTCTGTTTAATTTATTCATTTTCCCATTTTTCCAATTTTATTTGGAAAGTCCTACTGTCTCAGACACATGAAAGGCGCCACCTACCATTTGGCTCCCTAGGCGAGGGCCGGCTCTACTGAACGGGACATAAATTGTGTAGATTGGCTGTCACTGAGAAATCCTAACAAGACGACAGCATTCGAAAAGCATTTATGAAACAAATTACATTGCCTACTTTCTATATTTATGACTGTTTTGTTTTTTGAATACAACTCAATGTCTTATAGGTATGTTAGAAATACAACTAATAATAAATAGTTCAACATTTTGTCAAGTAAATTTTACGTAAACACAATCAGTGCAGTATCTTTTTCTTCTGACTTCCAACAAATATCACAATTGGCAAACATGGTGTTTTTGACCGTCGTTATTGGATCATTTGAGTGGAACTGATTTTTGATTGCTCACCATCTTTTCTAAATACTGAAATGTTCTATTTTTCTTTCATGAATTCTCTTATTTCTTTTTAATTGTGGGCCTTTTTAAAAATTGGGTATGTGAAAATTTCACACCAGAGCACACCTGCTGTTTAAAATGGCACAAAGATATAAGTGAATTCATGAAAGAAACGTTAAGATGGTGAAGTGTCAAAATCAGTTCCATTCAAATGATCTAATAACGACGGTTGAAAACTGTTTGCCTCACAATCTATTGTATAAAAATTGAATTTGGGTGTATTTTAGACTAAATTCATATTGACATCAAGCTCTGGTTTGTTTTCCTTTAAAAGCAAATTCCTTTCATTTTTGTCTTTTTGTTTAGTTTGTCTGAAGAGAGAATAATAATTTACCTCGTTGTATCGTTCAATGTTTTTGTCTTTGAAAATGTTAATAACATTCCAATTCCAGTTTTAATTCGGATTAATTTAACCTTGATATTTTCATTGAGATATTTCGAAATTATGAGATATGTACAAACTTATTATAATTCAACAAAAGTATGTCTGTCCGTCTGCCTGTCCATCCATATGTGACAGCGTACCGCAAAAACCACAAAACATAACCCCTTTAAATTGTGACTCCTTGGCAAGTTAGTATTTGAAAATCACCCCCACCCCCCAAAAAGAAATGTTTTTCGGGGGAGGGGGGCGATTTACAATGTCAATCCATGCTAAATTGGACTCATTTTTTGTGCCCGCTCTCTTGTTTATTTTCTGTTAAGCAGTATTTTTTCGAGATCCCAAATATCACTTTTTAAAAGCAAATTAATTTAAACACTATCTGATTTCCATCTAGAACAGTGGTTACTTTGGTTCATAGAGAGAGGCTGTCCCGGGCTGAGTGTAAGAGGAAGAATGACTTTTTATTTTCTGTTAAGCGTACATATTACATGTACATTTTCCGAGATCGTAAAAAAACTCTAAAAGTCACAAATATCACTTTTAAAAAACAAATTAAATTAAACACTACCTGATTTCCATCTATCTATCAATCTATCTATCTATTTCATTAATTATTTTATGACAGCAATGTATCTCGCCCGTTAATCTAGTATAGATGAGATGATAACCAAACATTTCGGCCTGGACATTTCGACCGCTGATGTTTGGTTGTAAATCTTCTACCCCGGACGTTTCGGCCTCGTTTTGTTTTTAAAGGCGAAAATTACTAACTAGATGGGATTTAAAATGAAATAGAGTCTAAAGCAATTTACAATAATAATAAGTTAATTCATGTTTGTTATTTAGTGTTTTATAAATCTTTTTTTCAACATTTTATAGCTAATGTTTGTTTATTTTCTCAAGTAATCTTAAGACTTTCGCTTCTTACTGAAATTTGTGAGTTTTCATACGAAACTGCGGCTGTTATTTAAGCTTTTTTTTAATTTAATTAAAATGTTTTACGTTTTTTAGGATCTTACTGAGTCGAATATTTGATTTAAAAAAAAGAAAAGATTTTCGCAAGTAATCTTTTGGACTTTCCTTTCAGTCCATAATACCTTCTTACCTTGCAAAATTTGTCCGTTTTGAGAAAATGGAATTTTTAGGTTCTAAGGTGGGGGGGGGTTCTATTTACAATGTAACTCTAATGCTAAACCCGGCACACACGTTCCGCTTAAGGAAGTACGGGCGGAAATATGTCTTACGATACAAATCATTTAGTACGGTAACACGTAATTCACAAATTTGACCTACCTCTCCTTGGATTTATCAATAGGTGCTGAAAGAAGTAGCTACTGAAAATTCGATTAGATGTTGACATTTCCTGTCATCCATTAAAAAAATTTGAAATTTAAAACAAACACACGTTGACAGTAGATATGGTATGGGAGTGTAGAGACTCAACTTTACTTGACCTTTGAAGTGTGTTCACCCAGAAATGACACCCCTGGTAAATAAATGTATTTTTACTAAATTTTCTGTGAAAAGTAAGCAATATTGATGATGATGATGATGATGATGATGATGATGATGATGATGATGATGATGATGATGATTTTATAGCCAAATTTAACAAATTTGGCCCATTTCTTTTTTTTTTGGTGTGGCCATTTTTCTGCATTTTTTTATTTACTTTGCACATTTTATTTAAAAAAATAGAAAAGAATTTTTAGCTAGCAATTTTTTGTGCTCCCCATCCATAACACCTATATAAACACGGAGATAATTATGTTTCAAAACTTGTGTAGCTCATAGTACACACAGAATTTAAAATTTCACCATAAATTAACTAATGAGCTGATTTCAATGAAATTTTCGTTATTTATTAATTTTTATAATGAAATCTCAATAACATATCTTTTGCATGTAAAATATATATACAATTCTATAAAGATAAGTCCCCAGAGAAATTTTTATTCGAAACTGTATGGGTCACGTGGTACGTCAGAAATCTTACTCAAAGGTAAACAAACTGTAGGTGTACAAGTTGTAGGAGGGAGCTAATTTGTAAGATTAAAAGTTGTATAAAGTTATGGGTGAATGTGGAAGAATTCCCCCATTCAAAAGTAACAGCCAAATGGTAGTAGTATCTATAACAAGACTGTGTGGTCAGTGCTAGTAGTAATTGAAAGTAGATATTTCTTGCTATATCAACAGCGGTCGAGGGAATCAAGCAATGATGCGAAAGGCGGAGTAACGTCATTATTCATTTCAAACATGCCTTAAATGACAGAAAAGGCGTCCATTTTGAAAAGGTTAAAAAACATGTGGTGGAAAGACACAAGAAAATGGATATCCGAATTTGGACAAGAAAGAGGAAATGCAAAAGTACAAATTGACATGACGTTTAATGAATACATCTAACAGAAACATACTAAAATGAAAAAGGGTACGTATATATAAGCATTTCAAAAAGAATCGTACGAATGAAAAAGGAGAGTTTAGTATTAAGAAAGAGGTTATTCTATAACTTGTTTTTGTGTACTGAAAGTTGTTTCGTTTTGATACACAGGTGGTTATATTTGAACCGGAATATCCGGTTATAATCGAACCTAGAGATATTGTGATCAAGAAAAGAAATCCAATGTAGGAAAAGGTGAAATGACAGAATGGAAAACTAAGCCGGCGTAGAAAGAGAAGTTTCTTAATAGGACAAATATTTTAAGCTTCTAAACTGATCTGTCGAAACTATGATCTCTGGTGATGGTAATCTCTGAGACCTATATTTGAGGCCTTTATTTCTAGTCTGGGTGAAAAAAATGTTTTCGGAGAGAGTAAAGTTACGAATTTAAGAAACAAGGACAGCATTTTAAGAAATGGCGAGATGAAAAGCAAGAAGAAATTTACGTGTGTAGTAAACACACCAGGGGCCAAGTGAGTGTTGAGTCAGGGTTACACTGTGTTTTATAGGGAGCTGCTGACGTCACGAAAAAAGGGGAATATGTTTCATTTCATATTTCATTGCATTCAGACTGGTTGATCGTGGTGATAAAACCAGCCCGATGTTCGAAACCATATTTTCGTAATTCAACTAATTTCAATAAAGTGGCCACTACAAAACTTATTCCACATGTTATTTTATCTCAATCCAACTTTGTGAAAATCTTTAACTCAATCTTTTTTCTAGATGTTGGATGAGCTTGTTTACCTTTCCTCTATAGCTTCAAGAGAGATACTCGCGTACGATTTTAATATAATTTCTTGGATCCGTGGTGGAAGGCTGGAAAGAACGAAAGCAAATAAAACAAGTCGGGCTGCTCCAGATTCAAACTCTGCTACTACTTCTACGTCCTTGTACTATACATTTTGGACGTATGTATGACTTGTCAGTTTAGTGCAGGTGGTAATACACCAGGCTAGCGATCACTATGTCATGAGTTCAAACCACGGTAGGGAACAGGAATTTTACATATCGTTTACTCCCCTATTTTTGGTGAGGATTGTTCGTGTTTACATAGGAAAGTAAATTCAACTTTGACTTTGTCCTGGTTTGACAATACGAGACAAAGAAAGTGTACCTTCAGACCACGGAGCCTTATCTGTGATTCAGCTGCCTACGGGTATTAATTCCTTACTCCACATATCATTGCCCCTAGCTGCAATCCCCTAGTCCTCCCCGGTGTATTTTCACCTTACTACATAACAAAACTGCTTCTCGGCTGTCCCCAACCAAAACTGACTAGGCCCCTATTTCGGCTGATGTCTTCTGGGATATCTTACTTCCAGTCATCCAGTGTGTGACCTTTAAGGATGATATGGAGTATCTACCACTCGACTGGCTGACAAGTTACCTCTACTTGACCTGCCATCTTTAGCCCCCCCCCAGCGAACTGTTGTAACAATACTTTTTTAAAAATGTTCACACCCCCTGAAAAAGAAAGAAATGAAATAAAAAGTAAAAGTAAACATTTTAAACCAGTAACTTAGTGTTTTAAAGAATTTTTAAAAAATTAAACAGGTCTGGTTAGTCACTCAATAGAATCCGTCTGCTGATCAACATGCTGTAATCGGGATGATCAAGTAAAAAATTTGAAAAAGGGATGAATGAATAAGTTACTTAACTCACATTTTGTTGGGCAGTGATTACTACAAAAATCCGAGTTTTCCAAAATAAGCGGACGCAAACTAGTGATCAATTTAGCATGAACTTACATTGCAAACTGAACTCCCACTAAATACATTTTTTCTAGACATAATAAGGAGTAAATATTTAGATTGCGAGCCGTCTAACTCCATTGGTGTGGCCTGTATGCGCGATACATAGCCAGCTAGGCAGACCAACTTGAAAACTGAAAGAAAACTATGTTGACGGGTTCTAATTGAATAAATAAAAGATTAAAATTAAGGGTAATATAAACGTTATTAATTTTTTAAATTTAAATATTTCAAAATCAAAAAGGAAGGAAGGAGGGTTGTTTTTAGTCTTGGGTTTAATTTCTGTTCGGTCATTCATGAAGGTAAATTCGGGATCGATTAATTAATAAATAAAGAATCCTAATTAATAAATAAATCCAGAACTGAGTTATTGAGTATTGTATATTTTTGGATATTAAATTGGGTAAATATCCGTTTTTTTGCATCCCGACACGAAAAAGAAAGACATAATGAAATAAAAAGCTAAAGTGAACATTTTTAAAGCAGCAACTTGGACTTTTTAAAAAGAAATGAAGACATAATGTAGGGAAGGTGGTCCCGATTGTAAAGTCTCACACACTCACTCATTTGATGTTAAAAAAATGCTCGCAACTAAAAATAATTTAACAATTTAATTCATTCAAAGCAATAACAATATAATTTATGTATTTACTTCTGTTTTTCTTTCATGAATTCTCTTATTTCTTTTTATTTGTCTACTGTTTACTTTAGCTTTTTGAATATTTGACATTCTAACAATTTCTTATGTAAACAAATGTTTTGATGTAGTTATCCTTTTTATTTATTTTTCATTTAAAAAAAGATTTCGTTAAAGATTTTCACAACATTTGATAGAATAACACATGGAATTTCTTTACTTTTCAGTAAGATTGCTGACATAAAACGTGACCCATAAGGTGCCTGCTCAAATTTGACCTTTTGAGATTTTAAACTCATAATAGCATTTTCTTTTGTTTAAATCTTTTTATAATTAAAATATTAATAAAAAATAATGTCATTGTGTGTCATGAAATGTTCTAGGACATTGGTAGGTGAGAAAAAATTATCAGAAAATAAAGGCAACAATTTCAGTAAATTTACATAATTTAAATAAAAAAATTAAAAAGAATTGGTTGACTGACTCTAAAAATAATATTTCCATGATTTTTCTTAAAAATACCCTTTTCATAAATCAGTTCATTCATAAATGTATGAATAAGTACTGAAAATGTTATAGAAATATAAATTTGTAAAAAGGACTTTATTCTTACAAGTTTTTATAAACACATCCTTGGCAGTATGCAAATCCACCTAAGGGATACTGCCACCCTAATCACAAAGCTTAGTGTATTCAATTAGCTGCTGTGTGCACAGTAGAATATGTCCTAATAAAGAGTTTTCCACACTCTTCGCTCATACTGGGAATCAAACACAGGACTTTCTCTGTGTGAGGCAGATGTGCCAACCATTACACTACGCGAGTGGGAAAATACGTTTTTTAAAGTCCATGGATGTACTTAGCTGTTTTCGCCTGTTTTTACATTTTCAAAACAACAATGGCTTGATTCATTTTTATTTAATCAATACAATAGAATTAAATACTTTCTGAGTCATATTTTTTTCCTTACATTAAATTTTTAAGGTCCACTCATAAAATTAGTATCAGGTGTATTCATTGCGGCACTCAAACCAGTGTTAACTCAATTATAGTCCCTCATATATAAACATATTTGTTGTAGCTGAATACAATCGATAACACTTGATTTATAACTGATTTTTACTCCAGCTACGGAAAGTATATTTTAGACATTAGAAAAAAGATAAATGAAGAAAGATCTGATATAAAAAATTATCTGTATACAATATATAGACCTGGAGATACTATTTTCATATTGTTTAAACTTTTTGAAAAAGATTTAGGTTGATACTCCCATATTTTCAAAATGTGTTAAAATTAGAATAATTATTAGATTTCAATAAAACTTTCAGTACTTAAATCCCTAGTGATTCATTTTGCTGATGAAAATATTAAGCTAGAACAAGATTTAGAGAAACATACTTTAATGTGAATACTCCTACACCTTTAATGTTATGTAATCAATTAGAGATTTCTAGTGGAAATATTTATACATCTTTTCAAAGATAAATTGCTGTTGATAATAAATTCTAACTTTGCAAAACATCATCTGGAAAAAAGTTCAGATGTCTTTAATTCGTAATTTAAAAATTTCAAATTAAAATACAAATGCCATCGTCAATCACCAAAGTAGTATTAACATTTTCTTCTCCTATAAAATATTTTAACTGAACAGAAAGGAAAAAAACTCTTTTGTTGGTTAAATTTCCAAATGTAAGCAATTTTTCTCATTAATGAATAATGAAATGTCTTGTTTTTGATGAATGAAATTATTGAAAAGTAAAAATGCAAATCTCTAAATTATATTCCATTTAACTTTTGTTGTTTGAACAACAGCAGGATATCAATTTTATTTAGTAACTGAACATATGTGAGATATGTTGAGTTCATAGAAACACAGACTGAGTTGTTATAATTTTATTATTGCAAATAATACATGAGTTTAGTATTTTCTCTAATAATACCTCTTCTTTATTTACAGACATTGCAATGATAAATTGATGGCCATGAACGGTAATCATCGATTTGATGTTGAAGATGAGAATGAAGAAAGAAACTACTTTTTGAACAAGCATATGCACATATTTGGCAGTTGCGTGACTATGCATTTCACATTTCTTAATATGTTTGCATACACAAACATTTAAGACAAATGCTACAGTGTGTAGATCATCATTTACAATAGCTTCAATTTTGAGAATAGAAATGCCAAGAGAAAACCAACTCATGTCAAGTGTGCAGATCAGCCTTTTAATAGTAAACATGCATGTGTACATTTACATGTGTTTTCAGTGCAAAGATTTTTGTTATTGTTTGCATGCGAACACACACTGGAGGAAACCTTACTCTTGTGAAGTGTGTGGATCAGTATTTTCACAGAGTTCTGATTTGAAGAGACACATGCGAACACACACTGGAGAGAAACCTTTCTCTTGTCAAGTGTATTGTTCCGCATTTTCAAACGCTTCAGATTTGAAGAAACACATGCGAACCCACACTGGAGAGAAACCATTCTCTTGTCAAGTGTGTGGATCAGCATTTTCAGACACTACAGATTTAAAGAGCCACATGCGAACACACACTGGAGAGAAACCATTCTCTTGTCAAGTATGTGGATCAGCATTTTCAAATAATTCTGTTTTGAAGATGCACATGCGAACATACACTGGGGAGAAACCTTTCTCTTGTCAAGTGTGTGGATCAGCATTTTCAGACACTACAGGTTTGAAGAGCCACATGCGAACACACACTGGAGAGAAACCTTTCTCCTGTCAAATGTATGGATCAGCATTTTCACAAAGTTCCTTTTTGAAAGAACATATGCAAACTCACACAGGAGAACAACAAAATTAGAAAAGTTGCATGTAAATACACTGAAGGGAAACCATGCTCTTGTAAAGTGTGTTGTTTAGCATTTCCACTCCAATTCACATAATAATACACATACAAGTACACAATAAAGAACGACCATAATCATGCAAATTATATGGATTAACCTTTTCACAATATGCATATTTAAAAACACACATTCATTTTTAATAAATGTGTAAATTTGTATTTTCAAGGAGTTTGTGCTTAAATACACAGGTGAACACACACTTGAAAGAATCCTTTTTATTTTTCTTCTAATCAACAAATATGCCCTTTAATGTTCACAGAAAAAGACTATTTTAAATGATGTAATTTTCCATTGTAATTATTTTGACTGATTTCCTTTCAT
>VCCN01001392.1:0-20648 GCA_006491835.1 Architeuthis dux | reverse complement strand
TTGCATTAGATTTATATATTATGTTTCTATTTCATTTTAAATCCCATTTAGTTAGTAATTTTTGCCTTTAAAAACAAAAGGAGGACGAAACGTCCGTGGTAGAAAATTGGCGGCCGAAATGTCCTAGATTCAGATGAGATATGCACAATAATGATGATGATGATGATGATGATTCGTATCTCCCTGCTCGTCAATCAAGGTTGCCATTTTGGCCATTTTATAGCAATAATTAACAAATTTGGCCATTTTCTTTCTTTTTGGTTTTGCCATATTTATTTTTCTCCATTTTTTTCATTTACTTCGCACATTTTATTTTAAAAAATAGAAAAAGAAATTTTAGCCAGCAATTTTTTGTGCTCTCCATCCATAACACCTTCGTTTCCTCAGGAAATTAGTCAGTTTGAAAAAAGTCAATTTTTAAATTCTTATTTTTGGTGTGTACTGCAGTATTGTAATATTTTACTAACAATTGGCTATTTTTGGCGTGATTTTGAAACATCTCCAACCATCTGGCAACCCTGCTTCAATCAATAAGTGAGGAGGTACGAAAGTTCACTCTTTAGCAAGAAAACGCGAGACAAAGAAGGATCCATCATCAAGCATTGCAGTACCTAATCAATCCATCCCATCTTTTTCAAATACAAAAACCACCAAAGTTTACACATTCGATCATCTTGTAAGTATTTGAAGCTTTATTTTACTAATTAACTTGAACAAACAGTAACAAACTCAGTCTTTTCGATGATCGCTTCATATTCGATTGTACTACCTCTGTCCCATAATAGTTGTTACATTTGCATATATAAATGTATATATAAATGTCACAAGAATTATGGGACAGAGTATTTTATACATTCATTGTTTATCGTTAATCCATGTTGAATAATTGAATAAAATTTGTTGGTGATAGTTTAATAATTCTGTCGGTAAGTTTTATTTTTATTTTCTTCTTATTGTCTTTAACTGTTTAGGTGTTGGCATGAAAAATCGGGTTTCCTCTATTTTAGCATCCGAAACAAATTTCTGATTTACCTCCCTTGACATTTTTTACCCGTCCTCATATTATAATCATGTGGGTTGTTTTTCCATAACTAAAAATAATACTGTTCAAACGATTTCCCCCCCAAATATTCAATTCAAAATAAAACTTGCGTATCTTTTATCTTTTTTATTTCTACACAAACACAATAATTTTTAAAAAACCCAACTCATAACCAATAAGACTTAGAATTCATAATACAAAAATAAATAAAATAAAAAAGGTATTTTATTGGATATAAAACAAAAGAAATCGTTTCAATGGCATTATTGTTGCAGAAATAAAAATTAGTTTTCTATTTATTTTCTTCTTATTGTGTTCAATTGTTTTTAGGTGTGGATATGAAAAATCCCGCCCTTTTAGAGAAAGCATCACAATAATACGAAGATAAATATGAAAGAAACTTTCTTTTACCCCCCCCCCCATTTTATTTATTTATTGGTAATCTTTGATTTGACGGGTCTAAAATACCGTAGGCATTAGGCTGGTTTAAAAATGGCTAAAATTGGCTAGATTTCACTTCAAGATAACTGTATTGCTAAAAATGTGATGTACATATATTATATACGCTCCAAAAACCCATACAAAGGCTCCTATAAGTACGATTATACAACGTTTTGATCAGTTGTTAATGAAATAAAAGCCATTGTTCTATACAATGTATGTATTCATCAGATATTAAGGCATAATGAAATTAAAAGCCATTAATTTGTTCTTGCTCCAACTCCAAGATACCGTTTTTTGTATGAGTTTTTGGAGCATGTATATGACATTTTTAGCTATAGAGTTGAATAAAATATCTAGCCATTTTTCATGCTTTTTTGATGGCAACACTGAGAATTTCTAAACCTTGGCAGGTCTGCAAAAATTATTATATCGTCTACTTTCTCCACTTCTGAGGTAATCTTTGGTTTGATGGATCTAAAGTACGCATGAAACTGGCTTTAAAATGGCTCAGATTGACTAGATTTTTCAAAGACTGGCTTAAAAAATGGCTAGATTTATTATTTAACCGTATAACTGCGAACCTTTAATTTACAGAAAATTGACATATTGATAAAAATAAACGTCAAAACTTTTATCGTCGTTGAATGTACTCATGTACTTACCTTTTAAATTAAAGGTTTGCAGTTATATAAAACATCTAGCCATTTTAAAGCCAGTTTCATGCTACCCTATTTTAGATCCGCCAAACCTAAGATAACCTCATTTACTTAACTTTCGTAGGTGGATTTGTAGTAAGAAAGACAAAATTGAGAAAGTGTAGGATAATGGCGGTATTTCTTCTGCCACTGATGAGAGAGAGACATTTACGGGAGTGAAAATTAGATAACTAACAGGCGGAGGAGCCAAGCCTGCTTCTGGCTGTCGGACCCTAACTAACTCTTAACTGCCGTCCGATTTGAAATCACAGCAACCCTTAAACCACTCTGGTTGGTCGGCTGTATTTTCTTTGTTCTGACTTCGTTGGCCGTTTGACCTATTTTCTAGCCCTGGTAATATGATTCGGCGTTTTGGTCACGTACAAATTATTATCTCCAAAAACATGTGAACACACACAACCAGAGTGTATTTCATTACAAAACGATACGATATAATAATTTTTGTGAGATTGGTACCTGTGACCTAAAATTACATGAATCCGTAGTAAGTCATGAACTATGACGAAAACCAGTTGGCTGACGGTGAGATCATTACAGCTGTGTTGTCTTCTCTTGAACCGGACATATTATAATCATAGCAAATCAGTTTATGCAGGCCTGCATGGCCATCCATACAAAATAAAGCCCAATTAAATCACGGCCAAAAACAACAAAAAAAGTTTTCTAGCAGTTCCAGTCTTGATTTTTTTACATATCATTATCTACCCTTTCAGTACATTATATCAGAACATAATTAGAGTGATGGCAACAGAAACAGTAAAAATCATCGATTTAAAAAAAAAAATAAAATTCTTTATAAAAAGATTTTAATGCTATGGTTATTTCTCTTTTTACGGAAAATAATGATAACTTATATTTTACCAAATGAATGAAAAATATTGGCAATTAGAGCAATATTTTTTTTCTCAGATTTTTACAAAACATTTTTTAACAGACATTTCCCATCTAGCTTTTTCAATACCGTAAGCAGAATTTATATTTTCATGGTCTTGACTTGTAAAAAAACATCGGCCTGGTCCTCACATAATACATAAATCAAATCATCATATGTTTTAAGGGGAGTTTTTTAATCACAATGAAAAAATATTTTTTTCCTGAAATTTGGAATACAAACATGTTTTTTTAAAAATTCATCCTTTATTAGATAAGTATTGAAAATGTTAATAAAATCCAATAAGTAGTTGAGGTGTTGTAATTTAAAAAAATCTAGGTGCTTGTTAAAAAGGGGAGAAAATTTACATATTACTGAATCAGTTTTGTTTACATCCTGCACAATATTTATGCTAGTTTTGTTCTATAAGGTGTACACAAATAATTTTTATCTCATATATTTCGCCAGTCTTTCAACTTACTAATGGCACTGACATTTTTCGATGATAAAAATAAGTTTTATCTGATTTTGAAGTTTATTATATCAAGGTGTCACAAAGTCCGCAGAGATACCTACTTGTAAACTATCAATTTTGCCATAATATTCTTTGTGTTATTAATAAAAAGAAAGATTGTAGAAAATTCTCTTAGAAAAATTATTTGCATAAACTATATAAACATGGAGATAATTGTGTTTGAAATCTTGTTTAGTATTACACACAGATTTAAAGATTTTACCATAAATTCAATGAAATTTTCAATATTTATTAATTTTTTCATGAAAAGTATATTTTGTAAGAAAAACTAATGGTAATATGTTTTTTTAAATCAATCACCCCACCCCAAATGATCAAAATGAAAAGCTTTAGCACCTTTGGTGCCAGGAAGATACTTAAAATACAAGGAAGAAACCTAACCATACAATATTCAAGCACCCAATATATATAGTTTATGAAGCTTTTATAACTTCCACTACTAACAATATTATTAAGAAAAATAAATTTGACTTACTTCTGTGACCATATGCTGTGATGAAGTGTCCATATGTTGTGTCTATATAGCAACTCTCACAGACTATATTTACACTCTTTTAAAATGTATTGCAATAATTAAATATCCTCTTTCAAAGTTTAATTTTGGTTATAACTGCAAAAAAAATAGCATAATGTTAATCATAAAAAAGAAAACATACTTTTGCATACTCACAGAGTATTTCTGAGCAGATTGAGGCTTTTTTTACGTTTTTGACTAAAATGTTATCGATTCCGCCATAATTGACGCATCTCTCACCAGAAGAATGAAGTCAAGTTTTTAAAATGCTTTCAAAAATAGAATTGACCTCACAGAAATTTGATTAAAAAAAGATAGTTAATTTAATGATTAAGTGACTTGATTTTGGGAAAATATTGCTTACTTTCCACCAAAAACTTAGGGAAAAATGCATTTATTTACCGGGTGTCGTTTAGAGGTGAAGACTGTTTAATAGTCAAATAGTTTCTATCTCCCCCTACCTCATCCACTGTCAACAGCGTTTGTTTTTAATTTTAAATTTTTAATGTATAACAGGAAATGTCAACAGCCTATCAAAATTCTGTCAGCACCTACTCATAAATGCCAGGGGAGGTAAATAACATTACCGTACCTGGTGAAATGTGTTGTATGTAATTAAATAAAAAATAATCAAAATTCTTTTTTAAAAAGATAGGTACGTGAAATTTGATGAACTTTATATTTATCGATAAGTAGAACACCATTCCTTCTGATAATGTTTCATGAGAATCCAAGAAGGTCCAATAAACATTAATAACTTAATGACAAAAGTTTTAAAAAAGCATAATAAAAACATTTCCAGCAGATATTTTTTTTTCAAATAAAAAGTGTACATTGTATTTTAAAAAAAAAATAAAAAAAAATATGTAAAACTTTCTAAACAGAAAATATTTTAGTTTTTTTGCATTTCTTATTTTCCAATTCAGAGCCAATTAAAAATTGACTTAGGAGCAGGATCGAATAAAATTCTAACATATTTAATTTCTCTTGGGAATTATCTTCATAGTAATGTAATATTTTTTGATTCCAAAGGATATTTTGAGATTTTATAAAATTAAAATAGGGGGTTGTTGACTTGAAAAAAATAATATTTCCATAAGATTTTCCTACAAAATACCCTACTCATTCAAAATTGAATACATCCCTAAATCTTTATAGAAATCAGTCCATTAGTTACAGACATTTTAATCAACAGATGTTGCTTTTTGCCAAAAGTCTGTGAGAGTTGCTAATAAATAATTTCCTTTTAATTATTGTTTTATTCTTATTTACTTTAAATATATATAAATAATTTTTTTGAACACAAAAGAAATTCACGAGTATGATCTTCTGTATTTGATATATCGCCAATGGTTTAAAATGCTGAAAACAGCATGGACCCCATATTCTTTTCCTTTCATTAAATTTTTAAGTCTCAATCAAACTGGAAAAACGTCCTTGTTTGCTGAATTCAATCGATAAAATTTGATGGTACGCATACAACAGTGGTGTCTAAAGATTTAAGACAAAAAAGTTATTTCCCTTGAATACACGGACATCGACAAAATAATCCCTTACTTAAAAATTGTATTCGATCATGTGAGAAAGATGAAAGTGTCTATCAAGTCAAAAAAATTTCAGATAGCTCATCACACATAAGTTTCCTTTTTATTTAAGACTATTTCAAAGGCAAAACTAAATTTGTGGTGTAAACATCATTTTAAAATGAAAATCATAACTGGCCCGGTTGTTTATCAGTTTTGTGACATGTGACTGATCATCCTAAAATTATTTTAATACTTACAACACAATTAAATAACAATGATTTGATACACAATTTTATACAAAGTTATTTTATAATTTATTGTAATAGTCTATTTTAATACAACATTGTAGCTAGTAAATATTACTAGCAACCAACTGTTCAAGCAAAAACTTCTGCTATCTATGTAATATTTTTTTAAAATAATACAGTTTTTAAAAGTTTTGTCATTGAAATAGTCTTAAATAAAAGGAAATTTATTCGCGATGGGCTATATGAAATATTATTTACTTCATACACACTTTATTCTTTCTCTTTTTGTTGTTTTCTAACCTTGTCTTGTGTGATTGAAAACAATTTTTAAGTAACAGATTAATTTTGTCTATGTATTCAATGGAGATAACTTTTTTATTTTAAATCTTTGGACCCAACTGTTGTATGTGTACCAATTTGATTTATAACTGAATTTTACTCCAGCCATGTTAAATATATTTTAGTCATTAGAAAAAAATAAATGAAGACAAATCCGATGTAAAAATTATCTGTATACAACATAAAGACCTGGAGATAATATTTTTGTCTATACTGTTGAAACTTCTTGAAAAATAATGCAATGATAATGAAAGATTTTAATGGTTGATACATATTTAAAAAATCTGTGGAAATTAAAATAATTATCAGATTTCAATAAAACTTTCAGTACTTAGATCTCTAGTGATTCATTCTTTTTATTAAAACATTAACCTAGAACCAAATTTAGAGAAACATACTTCAATGTGAATCCCCACATGCCTTTAATTTTATGAAATCAATTAAAGAATTCTACTGGAAATATTCATATGTATTCTCAAAGATAAGTTGCTGCTGAAAATAAATTCTGCTAACTTTGGAAAAAAGTTCAGATGTCCTTAATTTAAAAATTGCAAATTTGAATACAAATGCAATTGTCATTCACCAAAGTAGTATTGAAGTTTTGTTCCTCGTATAAAATGTCTTAACTTTGTAGAACAGAAAAGAAAAAAACTCTAAAAAGGAGCTTTTCTTTTTCAAAAGAAAAATACACCACTAAAAATGTAAGCTCCTGTTGGAAAAATATTTTGTTCTGATCACAAAGCAATTTCTTGATTATCTTAAAAAACAAACTACTTTAAATTGATGAAATTACCATTAATGTGTTTGGTATTTCCCTTCAATGTTAACTTTGAAAAATAATTTAATGGCAAAAATTAACAGAGCTGAACAAGAATCAGTCTAATGGGGGGGGGGGTTCATAAGAATCATGCACTTGGTATCTTAAAATCTTAGCTCTTAATTTTTGCATGCTTCTCTTGATGTAATAATTTTTGATTATCTTTGTTGATGATGGTCCCTCAGAGTTACGTGCCCCTCATTGGGTGGTTATAAATAGTCTATCTGGGTGACAGTAGTGGTCAGTATCATACCTGGCTTAGCTAGTTAACATGGTAGCAGAGCAGAACCAAAATTGAACAACCAGAAAGAAAGAAAAAATCATGATTGACACATAAAAAAGGAAAGGATACAATTTGGCTTTAAGCAGTTAAAGGTACTGTAGCCATTTTGAAATTTGATATTGTAATCCGTTTCTTCGTATTGTTAGTAAGAGGGAAGCTAACTACTTGAGCCAAGGGCGTTTTGCAGTCAGAAATAGAAACTCTTATATACGTGTGTAATTTACATAAAAATTGAGTGCTTTACAGGGCTAAAAAGAAAAAAAGTATTTGTTTGTTTTACTTGTGAAGTGAAAAAAAAATGGCAAGTGTCAAAAACCCTCCAAAATTGGTAGATACACAATATTGCATATCGAAAATTAAAAAATGCAAAACCGAAGGAGGTTTTATGCAACAACAAAGCCCAAGGTAAACTTAAAACACACTGTGATCGTCGTCTTCTTTGGTACATTTCGCACTTTTGTTTCGTTGTTTTTGTTTTCTTTTGCTACACCATTGGTGATCCTGAACCCGGACACTGAAAATCGCATAACTTTTTAAGTAAACAACATGCAGAGACAAATGAACACATTTTTCCATACAATTCTGACACAGGAAATTCATAAAAATGGTTATTAAGATTCAGACACATCTTGACTATTTCAGGGTAATAACAGCAAAAAATGTTGAGAAATCTGATGATATGCTTTCATATACACTAGATATCAACTGTTTGTCCTGTAATCTTTTTTTTCTTAATCTTTGAAGTGTTTATTTTAAGATTCTGCTAGGTAACAGGCTCAAATAATGTCCGATGGGGTTTAATTCAACCATACATTACACCTACTGTGAACCAGTACGACGCAACCAGAAAGGAAAAAACAAGAGAGCAATTTTCTTTATTCAATAAATGATAAAATTTATTCACAAATGTTAATAACAAATAAAACCTCCTTCGGTTTTTCAATTTCTGCAATTTTTCATTTTTGATATGCCCTAATACACAATCTCATGAAACATGGGTGAAAGAATTAAAATTGTTGGCAATTTGCTCCAAAGTTGATAAAAAGGAACAAGTGCCAGCGCTCACCTTATCTTTGGATGGCAGAGCTAGAGAAGCAGCACTAGAAATACCGATTGAAGAATTAAATACAGATGATGGCCTTGACAAACTGATTACCAAGTTAGATTCTTTCTGAAAAAAGAGTACCAGGGGATGTACTTAGCATATGCAGAATTTGAAGAAAACCAGAGACCAGCCTACATGTCCATCGAAACCTACATTAATGATTTTGAGAGGTTATATAACAAATTTAGAGCTACCGGATCAAGTTTGAGCATACAGGCTGTTGAAAAGCACCAATTTAGAGAAAAGCAAAATAGAGCTTGTTAGAGCAATGCTTACTAAGTTGGGGTACAAAGAGATTAAAGCTCAGCTTAGAAAGTTAGAGGATAGTGCTGTGTTGAAAGGAGAGAACAGCAATAGTAGCTTATCCCAAAGCATTAAAGAGGAACCAGCAGATGCACTCTACATGCAAAATAGTAGATTCTGAGGTGGTAGAAGTAGTTGAGGAGGAGATAATGATGCAGCCTCTAAAAGTAGCAGAAGCAGTCGAAACCCAAGTGATGAAGCTGGAAGAACTACAACATTATTTGTAAATCAATCTTCCATTGGATTAAGGATTGTCCTCATCAACCAGACTCACATTTCTATGATGATGAAGCACTTTATGAGGAAGAAGTGAACATTACCTTGTTTGCCAAAGGTCTCGTCTCGACACATCATGGAAAGTTGTTTGGTGAAACAATCGGTTGTGCTGTGTTGGATAGCGGTTGCATCAGGAATGTATGCTCTGATCATTGGTTGTACTGCTATATTGAAACACGATGATGAAAAGAGCAAGAAACAAATTATCTACTGAGACAGTAACAGGAAGTTTCATTTCAGTGATAACAAAGTATACACTTCACTGACTTGTGCAAAAATCCCAGCAAATATAGGTCTAAACTAATGTCATCATTAATGATGTTCCTCTACTTCTCAGTAAAGATGCCATGAAAAAAGCAAATACAGTGATACATTTTCAAAAAGATAAAGTCTCGATGTTTGGCAAATAAAAAATCTCAATTTGACATCTTCAGACCATTATGCAGTCCCCATCAACAGAAACTCTAGAGTTACATATGAAGACAAGCCAGTGCACTTCTCTAACCATCATAAAATTGAGCAAGCAGATGATGCGGAGAAGTAGTTATGTATGAAGATTCATAAACAGTTCAGTCTTGCAAGTGGAAGTAGACTGAAGAAACTTCTGATTGATGGTGGTATCGATGATAAAGCAATGCGGAAAACAATTCACAATGATTGATCGATATGTGTAAAATATAAGCAACCTCCTCCAAAACGGATTGTATGTATTCCCCTGTCTAAAGAATTTAATGAATCAATCACCATGAATTTAAAAGAGCTAGATGGAAACTTGATTCTACACATGATTGACCATGCCACCTGATTCAGTGCTGCATGCTTTATCCTGTCAAAGAAAAGAGATATTGTGATTTCAGCAGTTCGACGTGTATGGTCTCAATTTTTGGTCCACCGAAAAGAATACTCAGTCACAATGGGAAAGAATTTTCCAATGATGATTTTCAAGAGATGGGAGAGAGATTGAATACTCCCATAGCTAACACAGCAGTTTAATCACCCTGGAGCAAAGGTATAGAGGAGCATCACGATGGCATACTGGCTGATGTGGTGATTAAAGTAAAGGAAGACACAAAATGTTCACTAAATGATGCATTGACATAGGCAGTCTCTGCAAAAAACACTTTAGCTAATGTGCACAGTTATTCTCCAAACCAGCTTGTGTTCAGTAAGAATCTGAATTTCCCATCTGTTTTCCATGATAAATTACCTGCTCTTGATGACTCATTGAAATCCAAAGTTCTTCTAGATATTCTAAATGCACATCACTCAAGTCATCAAGCCTTTATTTCAGCAGTCCAATGAATGAATTAGACGGGTATTGAGAGCAAAAACAAGAAACTTCACTTCATGAATATTCCATAACAGTGATTCAGTGCATTATAAAACAGATGGTGTACCAGCATGGAAGGGACCAGGTTGTGTAATAGGTGTTGAAGGTCAAACAGTGATGGTGAAACATGGTTCAGTGTATGTGAGGGTTCACCCCAGCTGTCTAATGTATGAAAACACTGACTTAAGATCAGAAACCGACACAGATGCTGAGAATCCTCTGAATTACGGAAGAAACATTTTCAAGTTTAAGGGCTTCTATAGCTGAAGAAATTATCGATAAGGATGTAGTTGACGAATCATCAAAGGCTAATGAAATAGTGTAACACATGAACACACCAACAGACCTGAAGTCATTCAAGATTCTACAAACCATGACTTTATGGAAAGCTCAAATTCTGAAGATGCACAAATTTCCTGTGAAACTGTCTATCCAGGAAGCAAACTCCCTAATAACAAGCAACATATTCTAGCAAGAATAATAAATGACCACTGGGCTGATTACACAATAATTTCTCTGGCAGGAAAAGCTACAGTCCAATATGCAGACTGGGTAAATATTCATGACAAAAATCCTTAAGCATCAACTGGTGGGGAAACTGTCAAGAAGTGGAAAGAGATAAAACCTGAAGAAGTTTTGATTGCCTACTCACACTCTCCTGGAATGTTGGATGTCATGTTCAAAGTGAAAAAAATAGATTCTTGAAGCCATTATCAAAAACATGATGGTAAAAGAAGAATCAATGATGTGAATTGATTGACACTAAAAGATGGGGAGTATTGATGATGGTACTTCAGAGGTTGGCTATAAATAGTGGGTGATGTTAGTGGTCAGTATCATACCTAGCTTAGCTAGTTAACAATCTTGAAAAAAAAACTCCTTTAAATTGATGAAATTATCATTAATAATTTTCTTAGAAAAATAGTTTAACGACAATGCAGAATAATAGAAAAATTAACAGAGTTGAACAAAAATCAGTCTCCTTCATATAAAAAAGGAACATTACTAAATGGTTGGGAATCTTTTTTGTTTTTAAAATGAACAGGGGTCCCACTCTTGGAATTTAGAAATATATGCACACAATTGGACAAGTCAAAAGTCTACAGCTGTGTAAGCAAGTGACATTTTAAGCAGTGTAACTTATTAGCTAATTATTGACTTCTGTGATCTTGAATGAGACATTATTTTTGACTGTCATGGAAGAGCCTATACAGTTCATAAATTAATGGGTTGTTGTTTCATATGAAATCATTAACAACATTTAATGGATTTCATTTATATACTAGATTATCTCCTCTGTGCAAATAGATATATTGTGGATGATTACCAACTGTTTTCTAGTGATCTGATTTTTAATAAATTCCTTCTCAACTTCTCTTAAATATTTTTATGCTGATTGCTTGACTAAAGCAAAAATATTCTATTTCAACAAATATATTTTTCATTATTTTTATAATGAATAATGAAATGTCTTGTTTTTGATGAATGAAATTATTGAATATTTCATTTAATTATTGTTTCAAGAACAGCAGGATTTCAATTTTATTTAGTAACTGAACATATGTGAGACATTTTGAGTTTGTACAAAAACAGAGTTGTTATAATTTTATTATTGCAAATCATGCATGAGTTTAGTTTTTCTTAAATAATATTTTCTTTATTCACAGATATTACAATGAAAAATTGATGGCCCTGAACTGTAATCATCGATTTGAGAATGAAGAAAGAAACCATTTTTTAACAAGCATTTACACATATTCTCGGCAGTTGCAGGAGTGTGCATTTTCATGTTTCTAAACATATTTGTATACACACACATTGGAGACAAATGCTACACTTGTACAGTATACAGGACATTTTTGTTTGGCTTCAATTTTGAAAATACAAATGTCAAGTGTGTAGATCAGCATTTTCACAGTGAAAATTTAAATAATCACATGCAAACAATAAAAAAAGTCTTATTCTTGCTAAGTCTGTAGATCGGCATTTTCACTGAGTTCACATTTTGGAAGTAGACACAGAGTGTATATGAGCCTACATTCAGATTTGGAAGAAAAACATGCAAACACACACTGGAAAGAAACCTTACTCTTGTGAAGTGTGCGGATCAGCATTTTCAGAGGGTTCAAAGTTGAAGAACCACATGCGAAAACACACAGGAGAGAAACCTTTCTCTTGTGAAGTGTGTGGATCAGCATTTTCACTCCGTTTAACTTTGAAAAACCACATGCGAATACACACTGGAGAGAAACCATTTTCTTGTCAAGTGTGTGGATTAGCATTTTCAGTCCATTCAACTTTGAAGAACCACATGGCAAAACACACTGGTGAGAAACCTTTCTCTTGTCAAGTGTGTGCATCAGCATTTTCACGGGGTTCAGATTTGAAGAACCACATGCGAACACACACTGGCGAGAAACCATTTTCTTGTCAAATGTGTGGATTAGCATTTTCCATCCGTTCAACTATGAAGAGCCACATGCGAACACACACTGGAGAGAAACCCTTCTCTTGTCAAGTGTGTGGATCAGCTTTTTCAGTCAATTCAAATTTGAAGAACCACATGCGAACTCACACCGGAGAGAAACCATTTTCTTGTCAAGTGTGTGGATCAACTTTTTCAGAGAATTCACATTTAAAGAGACACATGCGAACACACACTGGAGAGAAACCATTTTCTTGTCAAGTGTGTGGATCAACATTTTCACAGAGTTCAGGTTTGAAGGACCATATGGTAAAACACACTGGAGAGAAACCTTTCTCTTGTCAAGTATGTGGATTAGCATTTTCAGTCCGTTCAACTTTGAAGAACCACATGCGAACACACACTGGAGAGAAACCCTTCTCTTGTCAAGTGTGTGGATTAGCATTTTCAAACCGTTCAACTTTGAAGTACCACATGCGAACACACACTGGAGAGAAACCCTTCACTTGTCAAGTGTGTGGGTCTGCATTTACACAGAGCTCAGCATTGAAGAACCACATGCGAACTCACACTGGAGAGAAACCCTTTCCGTGTCAAGTGTGTGGATCAACATTTTCAGAGAATTCACATTTAAAGACACACATGCGAACACACACTGGAGAGAAGCCCTTTTCTTGTCAAGTATGTGGATCAACATTTTCAGTGAATTCACATTTAAAGACACACATGCGAACACACACTGGCGAGAAACCATTTTCTTGTCATGTGTGTGGATCAGCATTTTCAGTCCATTCAACTTTGAAGAACCACATGGCAAAACACACTGGAGAGAAACCTTTTTCTTGTCAAGTGTGTGGATCATCATTTTCACGGGGTTCAACTTTGAAGAACCACATGCATAAACACACTGATGAGAAACCCCTTTCTTGTCAAGTGTGTGGATCATCATTTTCACAGAGTTCAAATTTGAAAAAACATATGCAAATACACACTGACGAGAAACAATTTGAAAAGTCACATGTAAACAAACTGAAAGGAAATCATGTTCCTGTTGAGTGTGTTGTTTAGCATTTCCACTCTAATTCACATAATAATACACATTTAAAAACTCGGACACACAATCAGTTTAATAGTGTGTGGATTCATATTTTCAAGTAGTTTGTGAATAAAGATAATATGATGAAAACATTTCTGCTCGGATGTTTTTGATAAATTCTTTCTTGATTAATTTGGCATTTCTGGAGGCCAAGATGCATTATTCTAGTTAATTCCCCATATTTACTAATTGAATGAGTCACTGACTGGCATCCTGACTATTGAGATGTTCCTTTCATCTGCTGTGGATGCAAGGCACAGTTCTTGGTACAGCCCTTATAAAGTCATTCCAAATTTATGTTATGCTTTCTTGAAACTAACATTTATACAAAATATTTTGTTATTACTTGTGATCAATGTTCTTCCTTTTCACATAAATATATTGCATGATGTGTATGAATGCACATTGCTGAGAAACCATATTCTTGTGACATATGTCAATATTTCTTTTTGGTGCATCATATGTACACACAGACACGCAATTTCTCTTTCATTAACCCTTTATAGGGTACCACTAAAACAGCCTTTTTGTATGTTAAACTAGACCTAATTACAAGATATTTTCAGATTTTTTTTTGTTTATGAGGGCAAACCCCCGCTGACGAAGTGATCATATAGGGTGACCAAAAATGGAAGATATAAAACATAGAATTAAAAAATAACACTCAATAAAATAAATATTGACAAAAAAATAATACCTCCGGGTTGATTTTAAAATTTTATTGCTTGGGCCAAAAACAGGCTAATTTAATGGGGTGTGGTATGCCTCAAAACAGTTTCTGTCTTTGTTCAAGCACAAGTGTACTTTGCAAAGACCACATTGGTGTGATTATGTTGTCTTTGTGGCTACAATATTTGCATGTGGCTGACAGGTCCTCAGGTGATCATATATAGTCACTTGCACCATCAGTAGCTTGCAAGATTAGCTCGCTGATCATTGCTATATGATGTGCATCCTGATCCTTTTATCTTCATACATCTACTCCTTAATCCCAGTGAAAAAATTCAAGGATATATTGGGATTTTTATGAAATGTTTTTTCAGAAATAAATGCTGAATTCATCTACCTTTTATGAGTCCATATTTTCAAATAGTGGTTTGAAGGTATTTTATCAGCAAAATTCTTACCTTGAGTGGAAGAGTCCAGTGTTATATACAGCAAACCAAGAAAATCACACTGTTCAATATTCAAACACAATAATTCTTTTATTAAAAGCCAAAATCAATTTTTTTTTTGGTTTCCAAACAGAAAAAAATGCCCATGATTCAAGGGAGGTAATTCGTGTACACATTGCTCCACTTATTAGTCAGCAATAAGTTGGTTCCATTTTAACACAGCTCAAAGTATAAATGTTTTTTGGAGTCTGTAAAATTATTGATTGCCATTTTGAATTTCATTTACTCAACAAAATAACTTCTGTTGAATAAAATCAAAACAGATCTGTTTAGACACTCAATAGAAACCGTTTTGTTTGGCAGTGATCACTAAAAAAAGTCTGAATTTTCAAAAAACAACTGATCAATTTAACATAAACTTACATTGCAAACTGAAACCTATTTGGTGGGGGGATTTTGAAAAAACAAAAGGTTTTTTCTAGATATAATGAGTAAATGTTTAAATTTTCAACTCTCTAGCTCCATTGTTGCTGCCTGTACCCATGATACAACTTGAAAACTGAAGAAACCTGTGTTGTCAGTTTTGGCGGGGGGCAAATAACTCTCCATTGAGCAATGGTTAGCAAGATAGTTTTGCACACCCCTATTTGTGATTGGTATATGGCCATGGAGCAAAGGGTAGCAAGTTAGTATCACACAGCCATACTAATGATGTGAATACAATCTTAATTAAATGCTCTACATTTGTGGCCTTGTGCGAAACTGCATATGACTTAGAACACCTGGTAGCATTTATGCTTGGCTTAAACGCACATATGCTAATTTTCCATGCTTTCCAACTTCGAAACGAGCAACAAAATCTAGGGTATAATTCTCACATCCGGGCCTTTCACATTAAGTTGGCGCGGATGTGTGAATTATTTCCTAGACTTTGTTGCTCGTTTCAAAATCAGTATGCATGGAAAATTAGCATATGTGCATTTAAGCCAGTCGCAAATGTTGGCAGGTTTTCTAAGTCAACAGTTCAGCTTGCGTTTGAAAGCACGATACCTGTGTTTCCCTGCAGTAAAAGAAAAAAACTGAATCTGGACGGTCAAGAATCATCAACCTCTTGCACAAGCAAGATAGACTGGAAACTCCTCATTATATGCAGGGAAGTCAAGGCAGAGGCCTTGATATTTTCTTTGCAGTCCAAGCTAGCAGAGAAGGGGATACAGTTCAGTTGCAGAGCATTTGATCATCCAGTTCAATGAACTTCAACATTCCCACTTGAAAGACCGGATGAGGGCCAAGGAATTGAAGCAGCTATGGTTGATTTACACCTCTCAGAACAGCACAGACCCGATTAAATTTGAAAAGATAAGTTCTAATAATACCAGAAATTGTTTCGTCATATCGAGTGGATGGTCTATGCAACCCCAAGGCCAAATAGTTTGTGAATTAGAGCTGTCAGAAATCCAGAAAAATGGTGTGTCAATTAGAGCTTCAAGAAGAATAAAAGAGTCCAAAATTATCATAGATCGTATCTACGTGTCGAGTAGAATATTTATACTAAATTTTAAGGCTCTAGGCCGAATGTTTTGGGAATTACAACTCTCAGAACAGTACAGGGTCTAAAAAGACCCGATTAAGATTTGCAAAAGAAAAGTTCTAATAAAACCAGAAACCGTAACTGCATATCAAGTGGATGGTCCATGCATAATTTCAAGGCTTTAGGCCAAACAGATTGTGAATTAAAGCTGTCAGAAATCCAGAGAAATTGTGTGTACATTAGAGCTTTAACAAGAAGAAAAAAGTCCAAAAGTAACCTTAAATAGTTTTTAAGATTCCAAAGTTATCATAGATCGTTTCTACATGTCGAGTAGAATATTTATGCTAAATTCCAAGGCTCTAGGCCGAATGGTTTGTGAATTACAGCTCTCAGTGGTCCAAAAATACCCGATTAACATTTGAAAAAAAAAGTTCTAACAACACCAAAATTCATATCTGCATATCAAGTGGATGATCTATGGAGAATTCCAAGGCTCAAGGCCAAATGGTTTGTTCTTGTGAATTAGAACTGTCAGAAATCCAGAAAAATTCTGTGTCAATTAGAGCTTTAACAAGAAGAAAAGAGTCCAAAAGTAACCTAAAATAGTTTTTAAGATTCCAAAATTATCATAGATCGTTTCTACTTGTCGAGTGGAATATTTATGTTAAATTTCAAGGCTCTAGGCTGGATGGTCTGTGAATTACAGTTCTCAGAAAAACATGTAATGTTTTAACGTGACGAATAGATCACGTTAAAAATAGGCATACTGATAAATAGGGGTGAAATCCCAAGAAAGAGGGATAGAGACCAGGACTAGCTGTCCAAGGCTAGGACTTGTGTCCGCGGCCACGCCGCCCCCTCCAAAGGGGGCACGGTCAGACGAACTGACGTGAAGTGTAAAATATGAGATACATGCAACTTACAGAGTTTAAAAGAGAAACATAGTAGCAGGTATACTTTGTTGACATTGTTTGACAACTCAAAATTCAACAATATTCTGATTGAGAACTTCAACCTATAAAGTGTGTTGACATTAGATTTTGTAGTATCACGTATCTTACAGTGCAGTTTCCCAGAGCGTCACTACAAGTAAAATCGAATAAACAACGAACATAATATTTTAAATCGGACTTCGTTTTTCTCAATGAACCAGTCGACTTTCATGTCAGTTCCTTTCAGCAAAAACGAACGAAGAATGAACAACATTAACATTAATCCCTTCAGACCAGCGAGTTCCGCATGAACTTAGTACGAACCTGTGTCATCACAAACAACGACAAAAATCCACTAGATGATTGCGACGCCATCAGAACCAACCACTAGACATCCAATGACATTCAAAATAATATACCACGGACACATAACGTGGGGGTCCAAAGAGAAAAAAACAAAAACAAACGAACCATTAGACGATTTACGATGCCAACAGAAGCAACCAAGTGACATCCAGTCACATTCTAAAAATATACCACGGACACACGACAACCATTAGACACTCGTCCACAACTACGAAAAAACACGGACAAATAACCCTAACCCTAACCTAACCCTAACCTAACCCCTAACCCTAACTAACCCTAACCCTAACCCCTAACCTTGTGTGTGTGTGAAACAAGAAAAAGAACATCAAGAACAAGAAAAACCAGAACAATAAGTACAAGAAGAACAAGAAACAGAACAACAAGAACAAGAAAAACAAAGAAACAAGAAAGATAAGAACAATAGGTACAAGAAGGAGAACAAGAACAAAAAGAACAACAAGAAAAAACAAGAACAAGAAAAACAAGAAAAACAAGAACAAGATGTACAAGAAGATGAACAAGAAAAAGAACAACAAGAACAAGAAAAACAAAAAAACAAGAAAAATAAGAACAATAGGTACAAGAAGGAGAACAAGAACAACAAGAACAAAAACAACAAGAACAAGAAAAAACAACAAGAACAAGAAAAACAAGAACAATAAGTACAAGAAGAAGGACAACAAAAGACAACAAGAACAAGAAAAACAAAGACAAACAAGAAACATAATGAACAAGCAGATGAACAAGAAAAAGAACAACAAGAACAAGAAAAACAAGAACGATAAGTACAATAAGATGAACAAGAAAAACAATGACAATGTGTACAAGAACAAGAACAGGAAAAAGAACAAGAATAACAAGAAAAACAATAACCCTAACCTAACCCTAACCCTAACCCTAAACCCTAACCCTAACCCTGTGTGTGTGTGAAACATACGTATATTCAAGACTTTTGTTATGAATTTGGACGTCAATGATAGTAAACAGTGAAGGGAATGTTGCGACGACATTGACCTGAGGGGTCACTTGTCTAGATCAACGCAGTATTGGAAGAGAATTTTCTTTTTATGAATGAAATTAGATTACTATATTCTTAGTCTGGTTTTGCAATGCAGTTTGCCCTTGGCGCTCAAGTTTACATATTCAAGGGTCCAAATAAATTTTATTCTGGTATTAATAGAGCGTTTCTCTCTTTGATTAAGAAAGTACCGATCCATGAGGGCAAGAATTGAAATTCGCTATGGGCTAGGATGGCCCTTTTTAGCATGAAGAAATGGGAAATTGATTTAAGCTGGTCTTAATTAGATGTAATTGTTTTGGGGTATTTTGGCTAAGGAGCCTGAAAAAATGATGGCGGAATTCGTTTGGAAATGGATGCCTCGTGAGATTAGGCAGAACCCTTAACGTAAAGAAAAATTAGAAAAAAGGACCCAGGTTAGGTTCTGGATATGGGGAATTAATTGAACGCTGGGTGGGAATTTTGCAGTTTGCATTTCAGAGGCGTGGGCAGTGAAATATACTAGACTAAGAATTATTGAAAAGATGTTCTCATAGGTGAGTTTCTAAATTAAAGGTGATTTAAAAATATAGAGATATATACAGATCGGAGTTATGTGAATATTGAAAGATGATATGAGGAGATAAGTTGAATTAAAATAAAATTGTAGAAACCGGTGTTAAGAGAAATAAAATAAAATCCTCAGAAAATCAAACTATTAAAATAATGAAAATAGTGAGTGATATGATGTGTTTGCTTGCGGAAAGGGCAAGATTATCTTTCTGTACTAATATTTTTAGTGGTATCTTTGAAAAGTTTCCGGCATTCAGTCAAATACTGGGAGCGAAATCTCGCTTATGAATTAAGGTAATTTGCCGACACGAAATAGAATTTAGGCAAACGAAGTTCGAGAGAGCCCAAACATGTGGGGAGAGAATTCAGTCGCTTGTAGATTCTAGTATGAACTACCTGTCTGTGGACATAATATGTTATTTGGTGTTGAGGCTAGGAGAGCCTAAAAAGAATAACATTCCTTTTGCCCTAAAATCTGTAAGGATATGGATTATGGAAGAAAATCTGGGAGTTTTTTTTTAGTATGAGCACAGAGAAAGGTCTTGCGCTTTGTAGTAGCAAATTTACACATATATTTAAGTTGTGGAAGAAAGAATGCTTAAAGAATAAGTTTAGGGTGAAAATAAGTGATAAAAGAAAAAAAACCTGTTGAAAAAAAGAGGAAGCTGAAAAGGACTAAGAGACATGGATCTTCCCGTCTGTACCGATTTTTGTTTAACCAATTTATTTCCGAACCCGATTTTATTTTTGTGTCAAATTGATCACGGGTGGGGACTGTTGTTTTTTGTGTGTTTTTGTTTTTTCCTCCTGTAGAGGGTAGGAGAGGGAGAGGGAGAGAGAGAGGGATGCTGGAAAAATAACCACGGGTGTATATTTTGAAAAATATGGAGAGGAGGAATGTCATGATATACTGCCACGGGAGGCCATTTCCGGGTTAATATCTGGGCAGAAGTGGAAGTGACCCCGGTGACCTCAGGAGAGATGCATATGCGTGGGTGTCCGAAATACAGGATGTTAAACACAACAAACGTGGGTGTTCAAACCTCATAAAAGAAGACACAGGCCGCCAGCCCAGGGACGGAGACAAACAGAGGACAGACCCAGATCCGAGAACAGAGACAGCCGGAGAGGCAGACCGCCTAGGGTTGGGAAGGCATGAGTCCAGTTCCCCTGTTGGGAACAGGCTGTCGGCTCCCTTATCTCTCTTCCACTCTTCACTCTCCGCGATGACATTGTATACTTATGAAATAAAAATGTGTCC
>VCCN01001388.1:38744-49961 GCA_006491835.1 Architeuthis dux | reverse complement strand
GTAGTTCAAGAACTGCTTATCGGTTTGTTTGCTTGTGTAACTCAAATAGAACTGCTTTAATTACTGTGGAACTTGCTTTCAGCAAAAGATCAGGAATTTCAGCCAAACGACAAGTTTATTTTTAAACCGATAATCAGGAATCTTTCGTGAGAATAACTGGTGGATTAACTGCCCTCGAAATTATTAGAGACCGTCAACCAAAATTGTCAACATAGGTTTCTTCAGTTTTTAAGTGATTCTGGCTGGCTATGTGTGTAGGTGTTGCGCGTGCAGGCCACTCCAATGGGCTGAAAATTTAAACATTCACTCCTTATTCTGTCTAGAGAAAAAAACTCCCCACCCCCAAAATAGTTTTTTTTTAGTGAGGGTTCAATTTACATTGTAAATTTATGCCAAAGTGGTCCCTTAGTGAGTGTCCGGCAGCATTCACGCTTGTTATTGCTTTTTTTTTAAAGTTCGGACATTTTAGTGATCACTGCTCAACAAAAAGTAACTTATTCATGTTTCCAATTTTTTTAATTGATCACCCCCAACACGGCATGCTGCCAAAAGACGTTGGTCACGTGACGGTTTCTATTGAGTGACTAAGCAGATCTGTTTATTTTAAAACTGGTAACCAGGAATCTTTCGTGAGAATATGCAAATAATAATAACAGTGTCAAAATGCGATTTTTTTTGCCTGGGTAGTGAGTGTTACTTTCTGATTGCTTATGTGTAAACAGTACAGAAAATTGTTATTATTCCCTTCAAACTTTGCTTTTGTGACCAGGACAGTGATATTCAGATGTAATTGTTCGCCCGTTATCCAATTGGAAATAAGTCGATTTCAAATTATCCTTGTCCTGGTCACAAAAGCAACGTTTGAAGGGAATAATTGACATTTTCTATACTTTCTAGACATTAGTTGATTAACTGCACTCTGAATTAT
Organism: Architeuthis dux; assembly: GCA_006491835.1. Taxonomy (NCBI): domain Eukaryota; kingdom Metazoa; phylum Mollusca; class Cephalopoda; order Oegopsida; family Architeuthidae; genus Architeuthis; species Architeuthis dux. The sequence goes on along the minus strand of VCCN01001388.1, from coordinate 49,033 downwards.
TCTAGAAAGATTTCTTTCCTCTTTTCAGTACCATCAACAACACGTTTACTGTTGGGAAAAAATGTCAGGGTAATTATTTGGAATAGATTCACCAAAATAACACAAATAAACAACTGTTTACTTCGTTATTTTCTATAGTTCTGAGAAGGGTCATTAACATTCAAAGAGTTATTTTCTCTAGTTTTGAGAAGGGTCATTAACATTCAAAGAGTTATTTTCTATAGTTTTGAGAAGGGTCGTTAACATTCAAAGTGTTATTTTCTATAGTTTTGAGAAGGGTCATTAACATTCAAAGTGTTATTTTCTATAGTTTTGAGAAGGGTCATTAACATTCAAAGAGTTATTTTCTATAGTTTTGAGAAGGGTCATTAACATTCAAAGTGTTATTTTCTATAGTTTTGAGAAGGGTCAATAACATTCAAAGAGTTCTTTGGACGATTGAACTCCTTGTTGTGGTTTGTATTGTTAACAATAAGGAGTTCAATCGTCCGAAGAACTATTTGAATGTTAATGACCCTTCTCAAAATAACACAAACAACAAGAAGGTTGGTAGTTCATATCTACACGAGTTTGTGTGAAGAAACAGTGACAGAAATGACTAAGAAAAACTATTCAATCATTTGTTATTATTAATTTCAAATGTTTATTCATTTTAGAGTTACAAATATGAAAAGAATATTCAATTTCTTTATGTTGTTAATTGCAACTCCAACCCTAACCCTAAACACTAACCCTAACACTAAATTGCTCGAACCGTTGTTCGTAGGTCGTTGGCTATTGCTATCAATAATTCTTCATCATTAACAACATGTTTTGGCCTCCCTCGGTGCTCATTATTGGTATCCATATTTATAGAACCAACGCTGAACATTTCGCACTGTAGTAGTATTGATTCCAGATGCTTTGTTTACGTTATCAGCAGCTTTGTTGTCAAACTCCAGTCCAAGTTGGAGTTGACTTTGTTTTCCCCCGTAACAAGAACAACAACAACAAGAACAATCCTCACCAAGATTGTGGGAGTAAACTCTTCACTGTTTATCTATTACGTCACATTAAACCAAACATATATATAAATTACCATTTCCCTACCGCGATTTGAAATGACAGCCATGTGAATGGAAGCCGACTCTCTTACCAACTGAGCTAAACTGACAAGTCTTATATACCTACGAATGTATTATTATATATACAATACAAAAGTAGGAGTGTGTTGTATAGCCCTCTTGGTCCGCGGGAGGAAAACCCCGAACTTGGAGAAAAAAGAAGACTCGAAACATGTTCATAAACATATGAGGATATATTTTTATTTCATAAGATACATTGTGTCGTGGCGGAGAATGAAGAGTGGGACAATGAGAGAGACAGACTGTTCCAATGAAAGCCGACAGACTGTTCCCAACAGGGGAACTGGCCTTGTGTCTTCCCCCAGCCTAGACGGTCTGCCTCTCTGAGTATCTTTGCTTTTCCGGGGGCGTCCTGTGTATCCCTGTCTTTTTCGAGGGCATCTGTGTCGCTTTTATCGGGCTCTAACGCCCACGCTGATTTTCCAGCCATCACCTGCAAGTTCAGTCGACATCCTGTTTATGACCCTTGAACACCTTATGTGTCTTCCGGTCCCCGACACCTTGCAGCCGATATCCTGTCCACAACTTTCAACACTTGTGGGCGTCAAATCTGCCTAAACATCCAACAAAAACTTTTTGTTATATTTTCAATATAAATAAAAACGTTTTCCAGTAAAGGTTTTCCCTGAGGTCTGACGTTTCTGCAAACAAGAGAAGAAAAAAAACCATGGGCAGTGACAAAAGAAGAAATAAATTCCCCTTTTTCGAAAACAAACGAAAGACCGTTCATGCCTGAAATAAATGGCTAAACAGAAGCTTTTTTTGTTTGACGTCTTTTTTAATTGTTTCCTGTAAACACGTCAGTTGAGCTGGTCTTCTGTGGACGCGATAATCAACAGAGTTTTCGGAAAAAACAATGATTTTCATTTAAAGCGTGACACATGGACACCGGGAACGATACAAGAGTTGTGTCGTCGCATATCAAAACATTGACCGCGTGATGCCATTGTCTCAAAAATCTATATAGACACACCATGAAAGGAAGAAGAAGAAGAAGAAGAAGAAGAAGAAGAAGAAGAAGAAGAAGAAGAAGAAGAAGAAGAAGAAGAAGAAGACATCTTTATTAACCCATAAGAACCCAGACCCATTTCTACTTGTAGGAACATTATGTGGGATTCTGGGTAGGCAGGTTGACACGCAAGATGTTCAGTAGCTGTCACTTAGTACAGTTCATGAGTTAAAATCAAGGATGAAATATATTATATAAGAGACTGTGCAGATCAATTAAATTGTATGTGACACCAGTGTCATGGTGGGTTCTTATGGATTAAATGTTACTGCACCAAGATGTTCAGTAGATGTCACTTAGTACACTTCATGAGTTAAAATCAAGGATACAATATAATATTATATAAGAGACTGTCCAGATCAATTGAATTGTATGAAACCATACATTGAAAACACATTGGTAAGCAGCGGCGGAGCTAGGTCAAAGGATTTGGGCGGGTCCAGGCAGTGTTGCCAACTCAAAAGATTGTTTCGCGCTAAATCAACCTCGAAAAAGCGTGAAAAAATGCCAGAATGCACTAAAAACATTGTTAGTAATGTTATGACCATTTAAATGGCTAAAATAGCTTAAAGAATAGCAAGAATGGCTAAAGAAATGACGCTAAAATGCGTTTAAAATGGCGCTGGACTTTTGCGCTGCTAAATTTAGCGGGAAAATCGATAAACTAGCAGAACTTTTCAGTTGGGATTCAGGGATGAAGCGTCTGGAAGCTGGCGCATCTTAGAACTTCTGAAGGGTCTAGAATTGAAATTTTGTGCCCATGTTTAGGTAGTCAGATCATGAAGATATAACCTATATAAGACATTATCAGTGTGATTGAACCTCCCACAACTTCCATCAGAGGTTCCAGAAGTACTGTTAAAAGACACTAAATGCTAAATAACTAGTTATAAGTTATTAGGTTTAGTCTGAAATAGTTTTAAATTACAATAGAAACATGAAAAAATAATAAAAACATGAAAATAAAACTTTATTCATGACATAACTGACACATTTAGTCCTAGTTTGTGCTAGAAGGGGAGCTGCTGAACATCTTTGAATAAGGTAAGAAGAATTTTGAATTATATTTATAATAAAAAGAATTTCTCGAAAAAGTGACCCATTCCACCCCATCCTCATGGGGCACAATGAGTCGAATTTTAAAAATAGCTAATTGTTGGTACTAAGAGTCATAATGGTCCTGTCCACACATGAAAAGTCTAAAAATCTGAAAAGAATTTCATGACATATATGCAAGTGAATATGTGTTTGTGGCATGTATAAACACACATGCCACCGTGTTTGTGGCATGTATACACACATATACATAGCGCATGTATACACGCAAAATACACACGCACACATATTTCGCATTTCCGATAAGTTCTGCTGCCGACACTTTGCAACATATGTATCTAAGTTTTGTCAAGATGTAACCTTCTGGTGAGGTGTCACGACTTTTAAAAAATGTTTATATTTATTTCTGTCTTCATGTCGGACTAGCCCCACCCTACCCCTATCCTCACGGTTGTCTGCTCGAATTACGAGGGTCGGCATTGAGGAAGTTAGGGGGGATCTGGACCCCACCCTCCCCAGAGTGGCAATTAGTTTATTTATTAGGACCGTTAACTCCGAGATACCCGATTTCTTTTTTATTCAAACCATAACATTCTTAAAAACGTTATATATTTTCAGTAATTAGATGCCCAAGAACCTGTATAGCAATGTCCATTCTAATCGATTCAGCAGTTCACTATTTTCTGCATGTTGACATTTGCTCATATAAAATGTAAACAAACAATCGGATCGACCGTAACTCACCATTTTTCAATTCTTGGCGTTTTGTCAACATTATGGCCAAATCTCTGCAAAATCGGTCAGTTCTTTCCCCCCAATTGTAAACAAGAACAAAACAGCTAGCTGCGCAGAAGTTTTCTTTTAACTTTTTTTCCACCAGTAAACACGTCAGTTGAGCTGTGCTTCTGTCTACGTTGTTAATAGATACCGTTTTATGAAAAATAATGATTTTCACTTAGTGTGTGAGACATGGATACACGCTGTGTTGGAATAGCAATGCCGCCGTGTGGCATATGAAAACATTGGCCGCGCGATGCCCTTGTCTCGATAAACTAGACACACCACCACGAACAGGTTGGAGTACGCGAAGGCAGCTTTGGTAATCGACGTCGAGATATCGAAATATTAGTGTTACGGCAAAATCACGTTGGATACACTGGTTCATGTACGATCACCTGAGTTAAGCAATGTTCGAGCCTGGTTAGTACTATATGGGTGACTAACTGGGTATACCAGCCGCTGTAAGCGTCTGAGGACCATGTAGAGAGCCTCCTGTGAAGACCAATTTTCACACTACGCTCCAACTGGCATGGCTGCGAGTGACGAGAAATGTTTCATCTCCAAAATCCCCTCAAGTGCAGAGAATCCAGTCTAAGGGGTCAGTGTTAGAAACCTTCAACCAAAACTGTCGACATAGATTTCTTCAGTTTTTTAAGCTGGTCTGGCTGGCTATGTATGCATCTAACGCGCGTGAAAGCCGCACCAATTGAGCTAAAGGGCTGACAATTTAAACATTTACTCCTTACTTATTTTGGAAAATTCTCCCCCTAAATAGGGGATTCAGTTTACAATCTAAGTTAATGCTAAATTGATCCTTTATTTTGTGTCCAGCGGCATTCAAGTTTTTTTTTAAAAATCGGGCTTCTTTTTAGTGATCACTGGCCAACAAAGGGCGAGAGAAGTAACTTATTCATTGATCACACGTTTTCCCAATTTGTAATTGATCATCCCCAAAACGGCATGCTGCCAAAAGACGTTGATCATGTTACAGTTTCTATTGAGTAACTAACCAGACCTGTTTTTCATTTTCTTTCCTCCTCGCCTAAAAATGGGTGACTTTTTTAAGCCTGAAATCCAACATATACCTGAAGAAAGCCGGAGAGTTCAGCGGCCGAGTCGTTGTGATGAAAAAGACGAGGAAAATAGTCCGAATGAACCCGAAAATGGTTACTAAAGTGTTGCCCGTCACATGACGGTGTTTTAAAAAAAGTGCGCAAAAGTCTTTTTAAAGTGCGCACAAGTAATTTGTATTCCTTTAAGTTGTTATGCTTCAAAGCAGATATTTAACTTATTGCAATCGGTGATCAGTTTTTTTGAAAACATCCCACACTTCATGTACAGAGACAAAAGAAAAACTGCTTTAATTACACTAAAGTAATCTTTCTTTTTATACCATTTTATTCGGACTTATTTTACGGTTATATATACCAGATATGAAAAGTGTATCTAGTCTACGCGCTTATAAGGTCTGCAAGGCCTTTTGGCTAAGATCAAAGTGTAGTATCTGTTCTTCGAAACCGCCATGGCCTCGAAGTGCGGAGAAATACGGCCCGTATGGGGTCCTGTGGCATGCTCGGGTATCGTCCTGGGAGAAGTTGCGCAGGATATCTTGGCTGCGGCTGATAACGCGCCAAGGACAAAGTTTAGTATCTGCGCTTCGAGACCGCCATGGCTTCGGAGCTCGGTGAAACACGGCCCTTCGGGGGATCCTGTGGCATGCTCGGGTATCTTCGGATACCTGCGAGAAGTTGTACAGGGTATCTTGGCTAGCTGGTCGAGAGGCGGTCACCCAATTAGCACACTCGGGGTCCGTCTTGAGGAGCTAGTGGACACATCCCGGTCCTCGTGTCATTTGTCTCAGTGACAGGGATCTAGGATTCTCCCCCCTAGATTCTAGGCACGGGGACAAGGGATCCCCACCCCTCTGCACGTTCGCGTGCAGGCCGAACCCCCACATTAAAAAGACTTCATGTCAAATTTGCCCTCGTGGGGAGGTAAATAAATAAAGCTTATATGGTCTGCAAGGCCTTTTGGCTAAGATCAAAGTGTAGTATCTGTTCTTCGAAACCGCCATGGCCTCGAGGCTCGGACTAACACGGCTCTTCGGGGGTCCTGTGGCATGCTCGGGTATCGTCCTGGGAGAAGTTGCGCAGAATATCTTGGCTGCGGCTGATAACGCGCTAAGATCAAAGTTTAGTATCTGTGCTTCGAAACTGCCATTGCCTCGAAGTTCAGAGTACCACGGCCCTTTGGGGGTCCTTGTAGCATTCTCGAGTATTTCCGGATATCTGGGAGAAGTTGCACAGGATATCTTGGCCAGCTGGATGGGAGGTGATCACCATTAGCATGCTCGGGATTCGTCCTGAAAAGCCTTTGACCACGGACCAGCTTATCCCGGTCCTCGTGGCATTTGTCTCAGTGACCGCGATTTGGGATTCTCTCCCCTCAAGTCTATAGTCACGGGGATATGGGATCTCCCCCCTTAACCCTACTAATTCGACACTAAATGACCCAACAAGTGTCGATGTGCCGTTAAACAAAACAATCAATCAATCAAAACACTTTTATATATGAACAAAAACGTAGGGTAACATATTTCGTGCGTTACAAAGCAACGGACACTGACTTTTATATATATATATATATGGATTTTTCTATTAAAATGAAAACTGCAAAGTCGGTGTTTTCAGCGATACCACTTCAATTCACACTGTGATATTATACCCTTTTAAATGAAAAGCTGATCGGATTGAATTTATTGATCACCCCTAATCGATCACACTTTAATACACGCAGCGTGACTCGCTTAAAAGCATTTGGAAAATCAAAATAAATCTGCAAATAAGAATACCAGGTCTGGTTAGTCACTCAATAGAAACCGTCACTTGACCAACATATTTTGGCAGCATAACGTGTTGGGGGTGATCAATTTAAAAAATTGGAAAAATGGGTTGATATAATGAAGACTTTCCACGTCTTCTGTTTGGCTATGATCTCTAAAAGAGTTAGAATTAAAAGAACAAACATGCGTGAACGCTACCTGACACAAACCATGTGACCAATTTAGCATACACTTACATTGTAAATTGATCCTCCCACTAAAAACCTATGGGGCGTATTTAAAAAACAAAAAGGTTGATCAATAAATAAGTTACCTCTCTCGCCTTTTCCTGGGTGATGATCACTAAAAAATGTTTGCATTTAAAAAAAAAAAAAAACGTGAACGCTACCAAATAGAAAGTAAGGGACAGATTTAGCATAAACTTACATTGTAAATTGACCCACATTTTTCTAGACATAATAAGGAGTAAATATTTAAATTTTCAGCCTTCTAGGTCCGTTGGTGCGGCCTGTACGCGTGATACATACATAGATAGCCAGCCAGCCAGACAGACTTGAAAACTGAAGAAGCCTATGTTGACAGTTTTGGTGACAGTTTTGCTTGACGGTTTCTAACTTCTGATTCAAAGCACGGACGTTCCCAAAGAAGAACCTGATTGGTGCTATCGAGCGGATATCAAAGGATAAAAGAATTTATTTTTGTAAATAAAAAGAAAAAGAAAAAGAAAAGAGAATAGATATATGTAAAAAAAAATAAAAGTTAAAATTTAAATAAACTTTTTAAAAAGGGAACAGGAAGGAACATGGGGCAGGTAATAGAGCTAGAGAAAGACCATAACTGCGAAATACAACGACACATAACGATAGGTTGGAAAGCATTTGGCATAAATAGAGACATTCTGAAGAGCACCTTGCCAATGTGCTAAAGCGTAAAGTATAGAACGGCTGCATAATACCACTTATGAGTTATGGAAATTAACCAAACGAGCTGAAAACCAACCCAGAATAGCGCAGAGAGCCATGGAAAGAGTAATGCGTTGATATTTTTCTATCTCTTAGAGTTATTACTCTAAGAGATAGAAAAAGATCAACATGGATCGAGAGAGAGAGAGAGGACTAGAGTGAAGGATATTATACAACTAATTAAGCGGCAAAAATGGATATGGGCTGGTCACCTAGCAAGAGGAGATGACAATAATGGGGGAAAAGACTAATCGATTGGTGCACATGGGACAGTAAACGAAGTAGGAAAAGACCAGACACAAGATGGAGGGACGAGATAGAAATGTTTGCCGGTAAGAGGTTAGCACAAGATAGATTGTCATGGAAGGAGTTAGGAAAGGCCTTTGTCCAGCAGTGGACTTATAACGGTTCTTAGCGACGGGCATCTCGTATTTCATGTAAAGTTTTGCTCCTGGTAGGTCATTTACCGGCTAGGCATCTCGTATTTCATCTGTCCTCTTCATCTGAAGTTTAAGTTGATCCCCAAAGTTTTTTAAAGGTCATCGATGGTGTCAATTGGTGTTAATGTATATGAGGGTGGACAGATGAGAGATATGCTATCCAGATTATGGCCTGGTCCTAATTGATATATTCCCAGGAGAAAGGTTTTCAAGTGTTTGCATGTGTGGTGAGATGTGGGATGTGTGGTGTGGAGTTGGATTTTAAAAGCTATAGAAAATATTGTAATAATAACAAGGAGAGGTTGAAAGATGTTCTAGACCAATTTCATTAATTAAATTCGAATATGTGTTAAACTCAAACTGAATTTTTATATCAAATATTCATATTTTTAATAATATTTAATGTTTCATATTTACATTAAAGTTGTTAAAATGTGTTTTAAAGTTTGGATTGGATGTTTAGATAGGGTTAGATGAATGTATGTTTTAAGTGTGATCTTTTAGAAATGTGGTATGTTGTATTCAGATGTTGATGTTTATTGAGGTGTATAATGTAATGTTTTTATGGTGGTTTAGTTTATTATTGAGGCCTTTAGGCGATAAGGATTCTAATCGCAAAATCCATCTATCTTCGTGGGGTTCTAGTGTCGCTGTGGTGTTATTAGCTAAGTCTTCTTCTATTCTTTCTATGATTGTATTTTGCATCCCTGATGAAATCATGATCTGCTAAGCGGAAATGTTGTTCTACAGTTTGTTATCGTCTACTGATTTTATTCTGAATCGGTATTTATTTAATCTATAGTAAAAGGGCCATTCATTTTCCAATGTATTGTTTGGAACAACGTATGCATTCTAAAAGGTAAATAATGTTTTTACCTGTGCAATTAAATTCATGGTAAATCTTATAGGTTTTCTTAGTTGTGAAACTGGTGTGGTGGTAAAGTTAAGGTGTTTGTGGCATAGACTATTATTATTATTGCATGGCTGGCAAGATTTAACTCTTTTTGCAATGGTTCTTTTACAGATAACTTTGTCGTTTAGTAAGTTATTACAACTTATACTTTCTTTAATATCTTTTGGTCGACGGTAAGCCCGCATACCTATTTATTGAAATATATTCTTTACATCTGGTTTTTGTTTTAGAATATTCCAGCGGTTCTTGATTATTTGAGTTAGTGGGGAGAGAGTGTCATTACATGTTGTTATGAGTGGGGTGCGATTGGATTTTTCTTTTGTTGTTGATTTTAGGTTATTTTCACTTGAGATAGAGTTTGCTTTGTTTATCGATTAAATGATGGTTGTATCCCCTAATCAATGAATTGTTGTTTGAGTCTGTCGCTATGTTTATTAAATTCTTCATTAGTGGAACAGATCCTTCTTAGTCTTAGTGCTTATGAGTAGGGTAGGTTTTCTTTAAGGTGTTTAGGGTGAAAGGATTTACAGTGGAGATAGTTATGGTTGTCAATGGATTTAGTGTAAAGTGTTGTTTGTGGTTGTCTGTGTTCCATCTATGTATATTAGGGTGTCTAAAAATGCGATTGATTGTGTTGATTTTTATCATCAAATTTGATAAAGTGATGTTTCATATTTATGTTAGAGAGGAATTCGTTAAGTTTTGTTTCTCCACTTTTCCAGTTTCTGGGTATATGTATGTCTCTTCAAATCTCCCCATATATACCGTAGCGTATGATGGAGCTACGACTGTGCCCATGAAGAGTCACGCTTGTTCTGATCAATTTGAAATTGAACATCGGCCGAGGTTATTGGCAATTTTAGAAAACAAGAGAAAATTAATTCCGACGAAGACGTGAACTTTTCTTTTGTCTACAATTCGTAGATCAATATTAAACTCATAAATCAATTTGATATAAAAAGGCGTTGCAGTTTTTCTTGTATTTGTTGTTCGCAGACATTTATGAAATAGACGAAAAAATAGACATATATGGAACTACAGACATATATACATGCATATATATTCATGGAATAATATTAGTTCCAAGATATTTCCATTTTGAACATCAATATGCAGATATTTATGAAATCAATCAAAATATACAGATAAGCATATATATATAT
>VCCN01001380.1:176420-193917 GCA_006491835.1 Architeuthis dux | reverse complement strand
CACACTGGAAGACAAATAGATCAACTGGGCTGAAACATTGTCAGTGCATATGCATCCAAAGCTATGCCGAGAAAGATTGCTATCCTTAAGATACAGTATATACTCAAGACCTTAAAAAAGGTTCCATGAACCTCAAAGTCAAGTGTAGGAGGTTTTTAAAATTCTAGATAACAGCACTGGTCGCTGACATGACTAGCAGTGTGACCTCCTCTAAGAGCCTGCCCAACCCCCTCAACATGCTACCTGAGTGACAGGTGTCACATGGCTGACATGTCACATCAGTCTCCAGTTGCCTTAGCCAACTAATCTTTTCGGCGAACAATCACATGCCTAGCTATCATTTGAGGAGAAGTTATCTCCTATCATCTGGCGTCCTTTCTACTTCTCTTTCTCCGTAAGTTAATTCTCATGTATTTTGTTCGTCACATATACCGAGTGCAAGTTGTTTTCTGTCAACAGCGTGATCGAAATCAAACACATTTCTCACCTCAACCGACAAACATGCTTGTAAACTCCATCCGTACCGTACCGTGACTAACCTCTCAGTTAGCTTCCCTTAGTCACCTAGGGATCAGACCTTCATCTCTACCAACACGTACATACCTATCTCATCATTCTTACTCTTCTCTCTCCATGATTGTTTCAGCATGCATGCTTTTACCAATCCTTATGTTCGACCTTTTTCCTTTAATTGACATATCTGACAAATGTACGTCGTTGTTTGTTTTCTTCCTTTGTTTGTATTTATGCGCCAAAACCAACATGGCGGCATAAGCCTTTCTTCCCCAACAGCTCCTGGGCTGACCGGCCAATCAACACACTCCATTTGCATCACGTGAATTTTGACGTGCCAGTGAATCTATCTACAATGGCGGACAATCCCAGGACTCCTTTTTAAGCGGCAACACGTGTGCCTACATGTTCCAGAATACAACAGTCCTTCTCAGGACTAAAGTCTCTCCTTCTACACTGTGGTCTATTAATACATAACAGCCCTTCTCATGGCCAAACAACAAATGCATTCAGCCCTTTCAAGGGCTAAACAAAAAGCCTCACATCCTACATCCAGCAACCATCACATAGCATGCCAACCTGTCCTTTAAACAAGTATAATTATAGAAAATAAACAAGTTAATTTTAATTGCTAGAAACTTGACAAAGGATAGCTAATAAACATCTCTGACTCCATACAGAAATTGGACATAAACTGAAAAGTAGGGGAACACCATCCCCCTGCCCTCCCCCCATTTCCATTAAACCTGAGGAAAGGTCAAATAACAAATCAATCAACATATAGTCAATCAAAAGAACAACAATGAGGATACTAGTCTGAATAATAATTTGTTGATTGCTCAGGTTATTTGTAATTGTATTGTTATTGCTATCATCAATTGTGATATTTGCTCATCTAAAAAAATTAGGTGAGTAATTTCTTCCTAAAAGAAAACTGATGAACAAACTTCATTAAGACATCTTCATAAAAACATCAGATCCCAGAAGAAAATCTTAAAACCTTTTTTAGTTTGAATTTTTGATTAATCTGAGATGACAAAGAAACTGCATTATCATCATACACTTTGTTTGCACACTATTGAAGTTAAAGAAATTAAAATATTTAATCCTAATTTCATGAAAACTCACACTATTATTTTGTTTCTTTATAGATGTGCCAGAAATATGATCTTAACTACATGGATCTTATAACATGTGCTAATGGTTCCGCTGGCATGAAATATGAACATGAGATGGCAGTAAAAACAAAGGCTTTAAATCCACCAAACCAATATGTACCTTGGGTTACTCTAAATGGAGTACATACAGAAGAGATTGAAATTAAAGCGAGGAAGGATCTAGTTGCATTGATCTGTGAAACTTATCAGGTTTGGAAAATTTACTATTCTTTTCCAAATCCACTTGTCTAACGTTCATATTTTTGTTTTTATCAGTCGAGAGTGACTGTGTTGCTTTCCAAACATCTTTAGGATATATCACTGCCATAATTATTGTGCTAAGAGGTAGGTTGGTAATGTTTCCTAATCTCACCTTAGATTAATAATGAATTTTTCTGTTGTCATCGTGAAGAAACAAAGGAAAGCGAGGGAAGGTGAAGAAACAAAGGGAAGATAATGAGACATTCTGTTGTCATAGTAATAGGAACAGGCCTTGAAATGCTATGTCAGAGATATCTATTGAGGGAAAAGGAAGAAAAGAAAGCAAAACAAAGAAGTAAGGGAAATCGAAGAAAGATAGTGAGTGAAGCAAAAAGAAGCAAAGAAAGACAGTGAAGACCAAAAGGAAGCAAATATGGCAGTAAGTTTCATATTCTGAATGTACTTTTTAGTTTGTGGTGGGGAGAGAGAGTATTGCTTAAGATACAAAATCTTACATTCTCATGTGGGGAGTGAAAGAAGTTGTAAATATTTTAAATAGCAGTCTACACGCTATGTATTTGTTCATATATACATAACCCCAAAATAAGTCAGCATAAAATGGTATAATTTATGTGTCTCAACTAGGTAGGTAACAAAAACATTACAAATTGTAAAAAATGATTAGGGACATTTTAATGAAGATTTTAAAACATATTGCAATAATTTTTATACCATTTTAAAGATTTGTTCAAAAGCCAAGTTTTCCCTTACTGATGATACACCCCCCTCTGAATCTCCTTTCCATTTCAAAAATGGTGTTTTAATACAATCTTCAAAACCTTTCGCCACAAACCTGTTTTTTTCTTTGAATTTTATCACCTACTTCCTTCATATCTATCTGGTGGAAATACATTTTTTACCCAAGTCCTCCACTTCTCTTCATGATTCCTCCAATTCTCAAGTTCCAACTTTCACACATCTCTAAAATCAACCTCATTAATGAAAGCCTCATCAGTCATCATTTTCAGACTCATCTTCCACTGTACCATTAGTCTCTAAAATCTTCAACTGTACTCATGTCAATAGATATTTGTGTCCCTCTTATTTCTTCCCATTGTGTGTACTCTATATTGTACCAATTTTTCTTATTAGTGGAAGCTTTACCAGCCCTACTCAAAATTCTCCCTTCTTTTACACCCACCTCTCCAGGAATCTTGGAACTGACCAATGTATTGTTCATCAGATATTCTCTTATTGTTACTTAATTGGTGTCTAACATCATTACCAGTACTGCAAACTTCCAGCTCTTTACTTATCCTGATTACTTGTGATATGTCTTTATCCTCAACTGAATTAATGTATGTCTTAGGTGGTTTACTTTCATGTACTTGATTAACATGATCCAGTTCTTTCAATATCCTACTTTCATGAACATCCATATCTTATAAAGTCCACCACATTATCCTGGCTGATCACCCAACCAGGCCCATGCCATTATCTCTCAGAAAATACACTTTATCACCAGTTACAAATTTCTCTCCAGAGGGCCTAATTTGTTTACTTATCTTTTCTGATGACTTTGAGGCAATGAATGCTTTGTGAGCCAGCCTCATGTAAATCTGTTGGATGTTTGCCCATCATTTGATTGTCTTTCCGGCTAGAACAGGAGGTTTGTTTACCAAAACAGATGGGAGATTTGGATTTCTACCAAATACAATCTGGTATGGACTATACAAACAATTGTTAGCAATCCAACAAAAGTCTCCCATGGTAAGTTTGCATTGTGTTTTTCAACCACACCATTTGACTAAGGACTATATGCTGCTGTAGTTTTGACTGACATGTTTAAATTCTCAGTCATATCATGAAAGATCTGAGAGTTAAATTCACCACCATTATCAGTATAAACACCCATCTCTGGAACTCCATATACTCCAACCAAAGCTGCATTATATGTCTCCACTACAAACACAGACTACGGAGACAAAATGTGACTTGATGATGCCATCAGTGTGGTGTTAACAATTTCTGTTTTTGAAGTATCACACTGATCTTCTGTCACACCGAATAGTACAAGGTTCGTCTCAACATTCTTTGACACAGTGATATTTACAATCACAGAATCTACATCTTGTTATATATCCATTAAATGTTGGATTCAATTTTCTTGAAGATCTGGTATTATTGTTCAACCTGCATGACCTTCAGGGAACCATCTCCTTGGGTAATGGCATCCATCAGAACCACTATGATTTATAAAGGCATACTTTTCTTTAATGTTGAATGACATGATACCTTTCACAACTGACAATTTTGTCCCCAAAATACAATTTAGGGCTGCTTTCATGGTATTAAATTGTAAATCAATACATGCCGTCAAAGCAAATTGACGATCATTCTGAGTAAGACCAGCATTGTCTAAGAGTTTGAAAGCTCTGCATCTGGAAGTACCTGTGATGTCCTGCCAGGCTGCGCAAGGGAGCAAATACCACAAGTTACCTCCCTTGCCACAAACCCATAAAATAGAAGTGAGTCCCCGGTCATGCGCCAGGCAAACCGGGGAAAATAAAGAAGATCGCTCAGAAGCGAGACTACAACAGTTCTCTTGCTGACGGCGATCAGTAAGCATCACATTTGTCTTTGTCCTTTGTTCCTTTGCTTCATCTTTCCCTTTCAGTGAGACTCCCACGAGCTGGGAGACACTACAGTACCATCACATACTTTTTACAATGATTATATTTCTGTTCAAATTCAATGACATAATAGAAACTTTTCAATGCAGCTTAGGGCCTAACAATTTTGTCCTTCTCAAAAGTTTGTCAAGTTCTGCAACCAAATAGTTGATCTCATCATCGATATTTAATCTCACAGGGTCTATTTCCATTGCTACCTCCCGGGGCTTTCCACAAAGTGAGAGCACTAATGCCAATCCCCTCTTCTTCTTATCAAGGTCAGTCACCATGATTATATTTCTGTTCAAATTCAATGACATAATAAAAACTTTTCAATGCAGCTTAGGGCCTAACAATTTTGTCCTTCTCAAAAGTTTGTCAAGTTCTGCAACCAAATAGTTGATCTCATCATTGATATTTAATCTCACAGGGTCTATTTCCAGTGGGGCTTTCCACAAAGTGAGAGCACTAATGCCAATCCCCTCTTCTTCTTATCAAGGTCAGTCACCAACTGCCGCATCTTCACCTTTGACTTCCACAATAAATCTGTATTGTTAACCACTTAAGCATCATGAAAGACTAATGACAAGTTGATAGGCATTTTTGTAATTGAAATGTTCACACCTTAAACAGTAATTTGGGTACATAGCCAGTAATCTGTAACAAATCTTGTTATCTGTATAATTAAAAAAAAATATCATTTTTGCCTAATTAATAAGATGTGGCACTTGCAATTGTTTTTTTATACATACATTTTAAAACAGACAAAAAAATGCACTGACCTCATTTTTAACTCTTTAAAAATTAACTCAGCAAACCAATAAATGTATTTATATTGAACGTCATGTAATTCGTCATTTAATTGAATATTCATACTTATTTTATATAAATTCATATCCTTACACTTACTAAGATTTAAACTTTGTTTGATAAATTATACAAACATATTGTTTTAATATATCAAAAAAATACATGTCTGTTTGTATTGAAACATTTACTCTTATGAATTTTAATGACACTATTAATGTAAATTAATGTAATAAAATCTTTTTTCTGTTATTACTGTAAACCAGCAGAAACGGCACATGGTAGCCAGAGTTCTTTTTAGTACTACACTCTCCAAATGCTCTAACTTGAAGAATAAAAAAGTCTGGGTGATTTTCAATGTTAGATTATATTTTAGGAGGGGGTTCAATTTACGATATAACTATAATGCGGAACTAGACACTTATTTTTTGTTCACCCGGTATGATGTCAAATAGAATATCATGAGAGAATGTTTTGTGCTGATCACTTTTTTGGGGAAATTGTTTTTTTATCTCACCTCATATTCTAATCACTTTTTTTTTAAAAGTTGTTTTATTTTTATTTTTTTTATTTGGTTTCATATTCTTATCAATCTTTTTTGAAAGTTGGGGTCATTTTCTTTGTCTTTTAGGGGTCCAATAAGTGAGGGAAGTTATTTCTTTCCTTTTTAGGGATCCAAAGTGAAGGGAAACTTTTTTAGGCATCAAAAGTTTTTTGGGAAAAATACAAATTATAGAGTTTCGCTTATTTATTTATTAATTTGATGCAAAGGAAGTTATTTGACATCGATCCTAATGTTACATAATGGTCAGCGAGAAGCATTGTAGCAAAAAAAACTACAAGTGTCATTAAAAACCGATTAGCAATTTCCGGAGATGACCACTCCAAGAGATATGATCTTAGGGTTATTGAAAACATATGTGCGAAGATTTGGTTCCGAAAAGTAGGTGTGGCTTTTTTTAGCCACGCCTACTCAGAGATTATAAAAGACAAGGCAAAATAGTAGCAACAGCAATAGGGGTCAAGTCGGCCAAGCCCTCGGGTCACGATGATGCGGAAAATGACCGGAGAAAAGCCGAGGCAGCGGAGAAGTGCACTGCATGTGCAGACAAAGAAGCATCATGGTACACTAAACTATTATTATTTTTACTCATTTAAAGGTCACCTCACCAGACATGGTTTTCTGTTTGTTTGAAATTCAGGTGATTTTCATCTGTTTTAATGTTTTAGTCAAATTTACAATATTACATTGTAGAACTTGACTCTTATTCTGTGTCCACTGACTGATGTCATGAGAATGTTGTGACTTTATAAGAGAATGGTTTGACTTCATAAGAGAATTTTTTATTCTGATAACATTTTCTTTGGAAGTTGATTTTTACCTGACCTAATATTCTGATAACTCTTCTTCTTTTTTTAAGTTGGTTTTTACCTGGCTTCATGTTATAATCATACTTTCTTTTTGAAAGTTGGGTTCAAAAGTGAGGGGAAACGGGTTTTTTTAACTTTTTAGGAGTTAAAAGTGAGGGGAACTTTTTTTTCCCTTTTTGGGGTCAAAAGTGATACTTACTTTTTTTTTTTAATTTTTTTTTTTACTTTTATGGGTCAGATTTTTACGTGTTGACCACTCAAGGTAAAAATCTTTTTGCAAATAATTATAATATAAATTCTATATAAAGTGACTAATGGCCAGCAAAAGTGGCTTTTTTAAAGTGCTACACTTGAAAAAGCAAACAAATCCAGGTGATTTTCAACAGGTTTAATTTACAATATAACTATAATGCTAAACTAGACCATTATTTTGAGGCCAAGTTGGTTCACTATGTTAAAAAAAAAGGGTTACTTCTACCATGTTGAAACCATCATGTTGTTCATCGAAGCTTCAAGAAAGTTCTCCACCTGCAAGCTGGAAAGGCAATAAGTAAGCTCTTCTTTGCCCTAAATCGGATAAAATACAAATGCCTTTGGCCAAGGTACATCGCAGACATGCAGGAGCTGAAGAGAAGTCATCTGGAAACCAGGCGTGAACTTCAAGATGGAAATAAAAGTACTAATAAAACCGGGACATCGATCAAAAGAATGCAGTTTGTAACTACAGCCCGGCTCCTCTCTTGTGACGAAGGAAAAGGTTTGACGCTTCTTACTGGTGTACAGAACGATCTTTATTTTGTGTTCACTTTACGTATAGTACAACTGGAGTACAACGTTCAGTACAACGTGAAAACTGCAAATAATAAAGCCATGAATTAGGCGAATACATAAATACAATATGGCAAATACATGATACATAAGGAACGGTTAGCATCGTAAACTGACGTACACAATGTTTATGCACAATACATATAAGAACGGTTAACATCGTAAACCGATGCACATAATGTTTACGTTTGAACATGTAAAGCCGTTCATACAACATAAGGCCATGAATTAGGCGAACGAATACACAAACACAATAATGAAGCCTTGAATTAGGCAAATACACAATACATATAAGAACGGTTAACATCGCAAACCGATGCACATAATGTTTATACACAATACATATAAGAATGGTTAACATCGTAAGCCGATGCACATAATGTTTATGTTTGAACGTGTAAAGCCGTTCATACAACATGAGGCCATGAATTAGGTGAACGGATACACAAACATAATAATGAAGCCTGTTTGGAGTGGCAATCTAGATCGAGGTGAATCGAGCCAGAGCTCAAAGGTTTGGGACAAAAGGTAAAAAACTCTTCTCTGTTACCGTAATTCGCCTTTGCCGGTGTAGATGGTCTAAGATTTTGATGTTGTGATCGGTGAGGAGAGGTCGTACGCCCGAGGCGAATTTCTGCGGGACTCCCAGAAGCGCCTGGCAGCGCCTTAATATGGGCCAAGAAATGTGGGTGTGCACCAAACATGTGTTTCGGATTAACCCTGGAATCACAAGGTCAATTTATTCTGACCCCGGCCTCAGCGCAAACTAATTTGGGGTCGCCTTTCTTCGGAGAAAAATGTTCGTAAATTTACCAAGGAGGTCCCTGGAGGCTTTCGATCCCACTTATTCTCGTTAGCGGTGACAAGGCCGGGTGAAAGATGAATCCGTCTGTCTGCGAAGGCCGACTCTCTTGTCATCGGCCGCGCACAGTGGCGCCTGGTGACTCCTCATCCCAAGACTTACATCTGGACGACGGTTCCTTTGAATTTACCCTATCTCAAACCATGTGCTTCTGACCCCAGTTACACAGTTGGTAACTATGAGTTTGCCCCAGATGGATCCATCCTTCCATGTACTGACAATTCAAAGCACATACATTGCCTGTGAAAAAACAATGAAATCCATCAAAATACACAAGCACCAGCATGTTGATGAAGCAGAAACATCTTCAGCACTCTGAGAGTCCAAAAATGAAACTTTGGACAATTAGCAGTGTCAACACTTCAATCACCTACAAAGCTGGCTTGTTAAAGCAGAAAACAAGGGAGAAACGACAAGGCAAACACCCCATTCAGTACCATATTGCTGACTACACAAATATTAATCTCCCAAAAAGACAAAAGCTGATCTAACTAAATACCTTGCACAAGCAGTACTCAAGTATAACTCCCAAAGGTTAGTCATCACATCAGCATCAGACCTCGCAAGAAGCAACTGCAACCTGCAGTTTGAAGGTAGCAACCATGAGGACACATTGATGGTCTGCTTAGCAGCTGCATCACAGCACTGTCCTGAGGCACGGGTGGTCTTCTTCAGCCCAGATAACAATGTCTTGATTCTGGCTGTTGCATACTGCAAGCACACCCTGATATGTGTGGTATCAGGTACTTTGGAGATTGAGCCAATCTGGATTGCGCTAGGACAGGACAAGTCAAGGCAGCAGCATTACCTGTATTCCCCGCATGCACTGGAGCAGACAATGTTGGAAGATTCTCTGGAGTAGGCAAAACAAAGTGGTTTCAACAGTACATCGCCCTGTCGACTCGTGCTTAGAATACGCCAACTGTACCCCATGCAGGAGGTAAACCCCGCCCCAAGAAAAATGGGGCCACCTGTTTGCTGTGGGTAGCAACGCGTGATGCCTGGGGACAGGATCCTGGTGGTCCATGATCCTGGTAGTTAAGTGGTCATGCGATCTGCAACACACCACTTTGGCCCTTACCTGGGCTAGTTGGGAGGTCAGCAGAGAGGCCCGATCCAATCAATCGGCTGGTCACGTCAAGCCCTAACACATATACATCTCTCTACCTATTCTGCTTCTTCTTACACTTTACTAAAGCCTTCTTCTGTACTATAATGATCCAAAACTGATCCTCACCTATATGTGTTAAAGGGCGGTGGTCAATACTTGGATAGAAGAACTGAAGGCGCTCATAGTTCTATCAAATATGAGTATACTATTTGTGTATCCCTGTCTCCTTGACATTTCCCATTATCGGACACCAAGGCAGGTGGGGAGCTACACACAAAATAGCATGGCTTATTTAAAATCAACCATCTAGATTCTGAGACAGAAAGTGAAACTGACTAGATTCTACCTCCCTTCCCAAGATTCATGGTCTTGGAAACTGTCGCCATTTGGTGTTGAGAAGGTAATATCCTCCAGACTGGCCCCAAAATCCGTAAAGAAGATCGAAATAACAAAGTGGGCAAGCAGAAACAATGAAAACATTTCACAATATAAAATGAAGGCCTATCCACACCAATTCCTGAACACATCCAGGGGTGTAGTAAGGAGCCCTGCACTGTCACTCTGCACTGTCACTCTGCAATCTGGAGGAGATCAGGACAAACCTAAAGAAACAAGGGGTCACTGAAGTGAAAAGAGTGACTATTAAGAAAGAAGACAGGATAATAGAAACAAACACCTATATTCTAACCTTTAATTTCATTGATAAAAAATAATTTATCACGATCAATTTTTTTTCCCTTGCTACATGTGTAAATTTTGGGAATAAGGGGAATAACTCTTATTTTAAAGATAATCCTTGGATACTAGGATTTCATATGATTCACATCTAAACTCTTTTGCATTTTCTGGAAGTCTAGAATTTTACTTTCTACTGTTATTATTTTCAGTTTTTAGATGTTTTATAAATTAGTCAGTTATGGGAACCCACCAGCTTATTCACCTGCCAGCCTTTCCATGAACCTAGGAGAATATCAAACTTAGTCAAAGATTTCTTGCTGTTGTCTTTGTATCTTTTCTTTGATCAATTTTGCATGCAGTAGCCATTTTAACAGAGAATTAATTTTGTTTCTGTCTTAATAGTTAAGTCACCTAAACAAATTCTTATGTCTCTTCTTTTTTTCTCAGTGCTTTTTTCCTTGCTTTCTGAACACAAATTACAATACAAATTTTATATTAAAGGTAGATCTTTAAACTTTGTTCTCACCACAAACACGTGCTGTGCACAAAATAGTTAAGTCTTTCTTAGGAAAGACCCAAGGAGAGCTTAAATTCAAAGGGGAGCAACTTATGATTGGCCAATATCCCCTCACCACAATTGATATGCAAATCAACACCATACATTAACACTTCTGGTCTTCCTTTTTTTTTTCTCTGTTCAGTAACAAAAAAAAACCTACACTTTTCAACAATTCCCACAGGAAATATTTATTTCTGCGGTGCCTAATGTGTGTGTGAAGTTATGTACATTTTACATAGACAATTGTAAATTTTTAAAAAAGATAATAAAAATGATTATCACATAACAATAAGTATGTGTAAGCAACTTATGATTATTTAGTAAAAACCAATTCATCTCTTCTGATCACAGCATGCAGGCACTCAGTAGATACCCCTGTTTTGGTGAGGTAATCAGCCAGTTGATTTGAAGAATCAACCCATGAAATTTTGTGTATCTCTCTAGATTATCTACTAGGCTCTTGTTATCAACATAACAGTTTATTTGTAAATTAACTAATCCAGAAAGTTGGGACAAGATGCCCTGTATGTATACTGCAGCACCAGGATCTCAGCAGACAAGTTGATTTCACTACTCGCCTAATCTTCCTGGTCTGCTAATGTATTGAACAGCTTGCACCACTAGAATCCTTCGGAAAGATTATGAATTCCCCTTGCGACCAGGCAGGTTAGCAAATGATGCATTTGAGAAGCATTCTATATGGCAATCTGCGAGTCGCTGCATTTTAGGAAAATATAATTTAACATTGTCGGTTGTTACTCAAAGAATTACTTTATTTAACTTCAACAGATCTCCAATCATCACATTATTGCATGACATGCTCAACTCGCAGATGTCAAATGCAATATCTGGTCTCGCAATCCAGTGTTTGGTATTCGGTCCACGCTGCTTCTGATAGTTCCCCTGACTTTACATATGAATGCGTATTGGAGCCAGAAACAATATTTAGGCCAATATATTTAAAGGCCTTTGAAGCAGAGTTACCAACAAGAAACATTTCACTTATTTATTACTTTTTCTTTAAATTCCTTTGAAAGTCATCGACATGCCATGAGAAAAGCACTGAATCCAGTCATGACATGGCACCACCCAATTTCAACAGCTCATCCCTCACACAAGTACCATTGTCGGGCAGCATCACAAAGTCCATACACAGTTTTTTTCAGCTTCCATATTTTACCATTGTCATATTCTGGTGGCGGTCTCGAAAAGAATGTCATTACCTTGGAGGTACTCTGACTTCACATCAATTGTATGATATTGTTTTGAGGATGCAATCTAACTGCTTCCTTAGAGCACGTAGGGGAATCTTTCTGAATATTCTTAATATATTCTTTAAATCCGTGAGCAACAAGTTACGTTTTTATAACAGGCCTTCAATTTTTAATCTCAGTTATAACCCCACGAACAGTCATGGCATCCTGGCCAACCTTGTCTACCTCTTCATAAACTCCATTATCACAGCAGTTTTTTTTATTTCTTTTTCTTTTGTGACCATAGTTTGAGTGAAAAAGAACAAGCATTTCAACATCATCAGCCACTACCTCCCACTCACTAAAATCTTTATTTAAGTCAACACAGCCAATACTACTATCTGTATCTCTCTGAAAGTTATAACAATCTTTATATTTATTGGCTCGTCTTATGTTTTTTCCAGATATCGCTTCACCACTTTCCTTTGAATCTATGTCCGGCTTTAACATTTGATTTCCCCCTAAGAGGTTCAACTGCAGGGTTTTAATGGTGTATCTGACTTTGCAGCTACTTCCTGTGGTGTTGCAATTGATTTTTCAATTGGTGATTCTTGTGTTGTTGTTGAGTCATTATCAAATTCATCATCGTCAGTTGATGGATAATTATTAGAAGCACTTTGAGGTATACTATATTCTGTGTTCAACATTTGTAGCTTGGTTATTTTCAAGTGATGTTTTTGAATTATTTTGAACTGGTACATGTGTCAGCCGACATGCATGTACATGCACATAGACACCTCCATGTCACACTAAAAAATTGTTTACCATCTCTGCCGATTACTATCCCTGGTCAGAGTGGCGATGAAGTATTTGACATCTCATTGCTTAACATCTGAAGAAGTAAGTAGAATATCCATGTATTGGATCACTTTTTCTAAAACCTAATAAACACCTAATTTTTGCATACTTAATTGTTGAGATGGTGGTTATGTATTGTAGTGTAGATCATAAAATCTATAGTCTAATTTCTTTTTAGTTATAGCTAATCTAGAAAGAATAAAGCAGATAGGACTCTTTAGCTAGGATTAGTAGAGCAGCTAATTGTAAAATAGTTCATTTTGTGATACAAGCATTAAATTTTGCATGTGGCTTAACTTTAAGCTGCTTATTGAGAAATCAATGTTAGCTACTTCAAAATCCAATATGGCAACCAAATTATGGCTACTGAATGCAATTATCTTCATATAATCAAAACAAACTGCCCAAAATTAGTATCTGATGGGTCAGTACTTATATTCTGAGTGTGTATGAAACATTTATTCATTATCTTTAGAAAGTTTAAGATATTTTGTCTTGGTTGTCTAATATTATACTTGATGATTCAGCTTTCATGGTAATTAGGCATCTGGATGCATCAATTTATTGGACCTTAGAACTGGCACATACATCTACAAAGTGCAGTGCAGCTCAGGCTAAACTGATAACATTTACATCTTCCATGACATTTGGTCTTACATCTGCATTTCGTCAGCTATTGGCAAAACATTGCAATAGGTTTGGAGAGTCGTCCATCAATCAGCATGCTTTGACCACCCCCAGTCATTAGTATCAAGTACTGTGGCCTACATACAGTTTCCTGACTCTATACATATCCTGCCTGGAAAGCAGCACATTTTGCATGTTGAAGGAGGGCATCTTGAGTTGGTAGAATAGTTATGTTTGTTGTTTTTCTTGCAAACAAGTCCAGTCATTCCTCGTTAACTCCTACAGCAGTACTGGACCTGTCATACATAGTGATTACATATTTCTCTAAAGCTTGCATCAATGACTGGATGTTGGCTAAGTTTCATGAAGATGACTATGGCCTGATCATGCACATTCCAAGTGTCCCAAGCAGACTTCTTTCCTTTGCCTCGAAATGCTGACACTACATCACAAATACTAAAAGCATGGAAGAACAGGATTCCTCTTGTTTTTTCTAGCCCAAGTACAGAGCAGATCTCGTGAATGGGTATCCATTTCAGACTTCATCGTTGATCAAAGGCAATCCACAGTTCTGCATACCCAGCTCTTTATGAGATGGAAAACACAATACAATTACAATCACATCTGTATCATTTGCTTTAAATCATTTACCTTGTTGCCATTTAGGACTGAATCCTTTGCATGCACAAACATTTGTGTATCTGCCTCTTCGTGAGTACAGGGAGATATATTGTTTAGACACATTGCTTGATTGGACCATGCATCCTTTGGTAACAACGATCATATTTGTGTTTGGACACCAGCAATTGTGTCTGCTAGAAAATTAAAGAGCTCTGTTTTATTGGTGCTGTCTCGCAATTATTGGGTGTTTTGGTGAAGTCTGTAACCATCCTTCTCCTTCTCTCCCCTTTGTTCTTGCCTCAGATGGAACGTGAATATCAAAAACTATATCCAAGTTATTATACTTTGTGGCATAGCGCTTTACTGCAGGAATAACATCTTCCATGGCATACTGTCTTTGATGCTTAGGGTGCCAAGGCATTCACTAATGCTCATAACAATGATAACAATAGCATCTGCCGCTGGTTCAAGATCTGGTATCTTGACTTTGGATTCAAGGATCTCAGCCAAGGATCTCTTGGTTACATGAAGCTGTCCATTTTCACTCAGAGATGCAGGGAATGGGTTGTTTTCATGCTGAAAGAATTCTATTAAATTATACTCCTTTCTTTGACGGGAGATAAAGAGTTGAGAGAAAAGATGGAAGTCTTCCTTCAGCGTCATTTGAGTAGAGCTGCTTGAATGTGCTTCTGTTTTGAAGAAGTTTTTGTTCTTCTTAATTGGCTGGTAAAATGTGCATTGAACCTCGGATTCAAGTGCTTTCATGAATGCATGATACTGATGTGCACCTTTCTCATAGTGTGTGGCTACTAATGCAGCACTTTCAAGATTAGAAGTGTCCTTTGTATTAAAGGTGAGAAGGTCATCTGACTCCTCCTGAAAAGGATTACCAAACTCCTATATAGCAGTAGTTAGATTTTTTACTCTCTCAACAAATACCTTTTGAGACTTTTGTGTCTGATCATGATGTTCACTTCATTCTTGACATTTGATGATTTATCATACTCATCAACAGGCTCACTTCAGACCCAGCAATCATCCATCTATTGCCATGGCTGAGAACAATCTGTTTGATTTGTGGACAACAAAGTTTCCTTCAAAGAACTCTTTCACCACATCTGGGTGTTGTTTTTCAAGTGATAACATATCTATTTGTATTGTACAGAAAGCCAATGAGCTTTTGTTTTTGGTTGTTGGTAGAGACCAAAATGAAAGACAGAATTAGCATATAAATTCCATTGTCAACAAAAGCAAAATTGAAACTATTTGCACATTCCACACCAGTCTTCCAGATTCAATAAATCTCGACAGCTTCTTATTGTATTCCTCATTAGCTGCTGTCAAGAGCTTGTTACCTGGTGTGCCTGGTGTCTTAGTGACTGATAAGAATGAATCTGCTGTACCTTGGGATGCAGCACCAGACTCAATGAGTGCACATGTCCACCCACTACCCTGAAGTAGTGTTCCAATGGACCTCAGGGCAGCCATCTCGATATGTAGATCACCAAACATGAGGACAAACTTCTCTTCACCATAGAACTTTGGCCACTGCATCTTCTTAGCTACTGCATAAATTGGCTGGTCTGCAGGCACTTGTCCTAGATTAAGGAAATCTACTGTTTCCTTCATTTTTACCATCACATGTTTTATTGTATCCACAGAATGAGCTTCATTTCTAAGTAGAGGCATCAAGGATTGTGATGCTTACTTCAAAATGTGGATTTCTCTTTTGTGATTCATGGTAGGAGGACCATGTCACATGAATAGTCATTTACTTCTTCAGTGAATCTCATTTTTTCAAGCCATTCATATTCATGTGTCAAGCCTGGTTTGAATAAAGTGAGTGTTAAGGAAAAATCTGGAGACACGGTCTAGGATTTCTTTCAGTGAAATGTGGTGAAGGAATATTAGTGAATGACTCGGGAAGCTCTGGGATTGTTTTTATCTTACCACCTTGAATTTGAAGTGGTGACCATAACTGACCTTTGTTATCTGAGCTGGGATGTAGGAAAATGGAATGATGTCTGTGCTGTCATGGAAGTTGGGTTATGGTCAATGTTGTCCATGGCAGCTGTTGTGAATAACCCTTTCAGTGTAGTATGCTCTGATAGGAGGGCATACTACACCATCGTCAACATACTTTGTGATCACAGCATCCCCATGTCATGCTGATATTTCTAGCACCCTGTCATATGAAATACTAAGAGCTGTTATCATGCAACATTTCAACAAGATGTTTCTTTCTGGTCTTTGCAAAGACAGACAAACTAACATAAACAAGAAATGGTGTTTCTCTGTCTTTTGAATGCCAGTGACACATTTCTGCTTCTGTGATCCTAGTATGACAATTATACTGGAGTAAATGTAATAATTATTTAGCATGCACTAAATTGCAACTGTGATTTAATGTCTGCTCTGTGCTCAATCATGCAGATAAATTGGAGAAGTGTTGTAGGGACTAATTCAAGAACTCCTGTTTGTAAACTTCCATCAAATTTGGACTTGTGACAGAGCATGCACCTACATATGATCATTGCAGCTTTAGAAAGAACTATCTCTTCAGTGTAGTCACTAGACTACCTAAAACAAATCCAACATCTTTATGAGCTTCTAGTTCATATATATCATAAATTTGTCTTTCAGCCTGACATTTTGTCTTTCATAGTTGACATTTTGGCCATTCAATCCCAATTGCTCAAGTCGCTGTTTATACAGTTTAATCAATTATGTGAGCTTGAATATTACTGGATCAGTAGCCCCAGCAACAGATTTTGTTTCATGTATATACGTGACTAGCTCAGAAAATGATATAGCTTTGATGTTTTGTATAAAGCCTCTAGACAAGCAGGATGATACTTCAATTCCAGAGCCACAACATCTGCTCCACTGCCAACATTGCCAACATATGTTTGTATATATATATATATATTCCATGACAACCTATCTTGTGCTAATCTCTACCTTGTGCTAATCTCTACCAGCAAACTTTTCTATCTCGTCCCTCCATTTTGTATCTGGTCATTTCCTACTTCTTTTACTATGGGCACCAATATATTAGTCTTTTCCACCATCTATTGTCATCTCTTCTCGCTAGGTGGCCAGCCCATCTCCACTTTTGTTGCTTAATTAGTTGTATAATATCCTTTACTCTAGTCCTTTCTCTGATCCATGTTGATCTTTTTCTATCTCTTAGAGTTACTCCTAGCATTGCTCTTTCCATGGCTCTCTATGCTATTCTAAGTTTGTTTTCTGCTCATTTGGTTAATTTCCAGGTTTCGCAACCATAAGTCATGGCTGGTATTATGCAGCCGTTGTGGCAAGGTGCTCTTCAGAATGTCTCTATTCATACCAAATGCTTTCCAACCTATTGTTATGCGTCATTTTAGTTCACAGTCACAGCCTGCCTGCTCGCGTGGTTGGTTTTCATCTACAGTGCCTG
>VCCN01001380.1:149107-159646 GCA_006491835.1 Architeuthis dux | reverse complement strand
TTATTACAATGTAAATTCTAGAACAATTAACTGGGTTTTTTGGTTAGTCGAAGAGTAATTTAAAGGAGAAGAATTAAGGAATATTTTTTTTTGGGGGGGAACTTTTCAATAACAAGACATGGAATCATTTTAAAGTTATTACAATGTAAATTCTAGAACAATTAACTGGGTTTTGTTTGTTAGTCGAAGAATAATTTGAGAACTCACGGAATCCGGACAGAAATCTTTTCTTCTCCTTATATGACGAGGTCGCCACGATTTAACATCGTATAGGTTTCGTCAATTGTCATAGCTGATAATGAGAGGAGGATGGACTTCGAATATCGTATTTCCCGCGGCTTTTTATATTTATGGGAGGTTAGATAGTGGTCATTCTACAGTTGAGTTGTTTGTTTTTTTTCCAAATCGCAGGCAACGTTATAAGTTTTGACAGTATAGACATAATAGTTTGTAAAAGATACACACTAACGGTAATCCAAAGAGTTTTATGACGACGTCAGTAAAATAATGGACCGAGAGAAGATTAACTACATGTGAGACATTAATGCTAAGGTAGGTCAAGGAAAAGTTGGGGAATCTAGCGTCGAAAAATATGGAATAGGCCAGAGAAATGAGAGAGGTGATATGCGAGTAAATTTCTCACAGAGATACGGTCTAATACATTCTTTCAAAAGCGGGAAGATCGAAAGTGGACTTGGAAAAGCCCAAATGGCACAACACAAAACGAAATTGACTTCATAATAACTGACAAGATCAATAACATTAAATACGTCACCGTTATAAACAAAGTAGACATATTAAGCGACCATAGAATGTTAGCGTGTAGAACTAAATTTAACTTTAAAACTGAAAGGAATAAAATGATTCTTAAGAAGAAGAGATGACCTAATAAGATACAGATACTCTATCTCTATCTTATATGGGCACCTTCTTCTTAAGAACATTAACATTAGCAACTTTAGAGTAGCGATACAGAACAGTGGAATAACGACAGTGACATAGAGGAAAATACCACAAACTAATCAGCCTATAGATACTAGCGATATCCCAGACAAAGAAGTAGTATTTTCACTACGAAATATGAAACTCGGTAAAACCCCAGGCGAGGATGGCATAACGACAGATCTTCTAGAAGATGCAGGAGAGATCCTGCACAAAGGACTAGCACAGCTATTCACACAATGCATAATAGAAAGAAAGGTTCCTAAAAACTTCTGTCTAGGAATAGTAATCCTACTCCACAAGAAAGGAGATAAGCACGACCATGGCAACTACCGACCTATTACACTATTACCTAACATATATAAACTATTCACAAAAATACTCACAAACAGATTAACAGACCTCTAGACGAAAATCATCCACACGAGCAGGCAGGCTTCAGAAGCGGCTGCTGATCACCTACATGCAATAAACCAACTAATCGAAACGTCCTTAGAATACAACAAACCATTCATTTGACTCGGTAGAACACGTGGCAGTCTTCAACGCATTGCGAGAACAAGGTGTTAACGAGAATTACATACAAATCATCCAAAACTTATACGAAAATGGCACCGCAATAAATGACTACATACAAATACAAACAAGATAGAGATAGCTAAAGTTTAGGTCTTACAAAAGGCAATACTATACGCTATAGTAAACATGGGTGCAGCCCAACCAAATTTGGCATGCATACTCACTAGGGGAAGCTTTTAAAGTAAAAGGTTTTGTGAAAAATCTTTTTGAAAGGTTTTAAACAGGGGTTTTATTTAAAATGTAACTATAATGCTGGAACCTTATACATATATACATATACATATACATATCTTCTTATTTTATATGTTTATATATAATTCTTTGAGGGGTCAACATTGACGGGAAACCCAAAACTGTCTATAACAAGCTTCGGCAGACGACCTCCTAGTCATAATACCAGTGCGGATGCAGTATAATATTTACATATTAAAAAAAAAATCAAATGTCCCTCTTATAAAAGGGCATTACGGTACTTTATGAAAGTAGGATATAAAATCATTTATAATAGCGAACAAAATAAATTTTAGATGAGATCAATCAAATGAAGAAATAAAAAGCAAAACCAAAAAAGCATTGGAAATTAAATCTTAATTTTGAAGCTATCAAATATACAAGTATGCACACATAAACTGTCGAAAAACACTTTGAATATAGGAAGAAAATTTGTTTTATTTGCGTTTGTTAATTTTTGCAGTGTAATGAATGCTTGAGAAAGTAACAGAATATATACCTTTTATTTTTTCAAATATCCTTCGTATGATATTGATTGTTCTCACTACGGATTTTAATGTGAAGCAAGGGAACTTTGAAAATGTCCAGATTCTTAGAAAATAATTTTTCTTCAATCTTAATCTAATAATAAGTTGTCTCATTGTCTTGGTGTTACATTAAGCACTAAATATATCACACTTCTTCATGCTTTTTAACGTGTTGTTTGAAGCAAGATGTATTTGAAAAACCTTTGCCACAAAATTTACAAGTGTGCGGTTTCTCCCCTGTGTGTGTTCTGATGTGGGATTTCAGGTAGGTGCTACTACAAAAGGTTTTGCCGCAGTAAGTACAGTGATAAGGTTTCTCACCCGTATGTGTTCGTAGATGCCGTTGAAGATTCGAACTATTTGAAAAGCATTTATCACAGTATTTACATTTGTGCGGGTTTTCACCGCTGTGGATTCTGTGGTGGATCCGCAAAGAAAACTTGCTGGAGAAAGACTTACTGCACAGATCACAACTGAATGGACATTCTTTCGTGTGCGTACGCTGGTGGCCTTGTAATCCAGACCAGCTTGACAGGAATTTTCCACATTTATAACACTGATGTCTCTTTTCCCCTGTGTGTGTTCGCAAATGACTTGCCATATTTGAACTGCAGAGGAAACGTTTGTTGCAGATGTCACACCTGTAAGGATACTCCTTAGTATGTGTACGAATGTGGACTTTAAGAGAGAAATTTGTGACGAAGCGCTTGGCACAGTGAACACATTGATAGGGTTTTTCTCCTGTGTGGGTCATGATATGATTTTTGAGGTTGTTCTTGCATGCAAATGTATTGCCACACTGTTCACACTGGAACGGATGCTCACCGGTATGCGTTTTGTAGTGGAGATTGACGTACGCCTTGTTGATGAATGAAATACCACATTCCTTACACTCAAACAGGTTCTTCCCACTGTGCTTTTTAGAGTGTAAATGTCGATGGAATGCTGTCACTGTGCTAAACAAGTTCTTGCATTCTTCGCATTTATATGGTTTGGCGTTCATGTGTAACTGTACATGCCGTAGTAACCTTGCTTTGGAGACAAAACCTAAGCTACAGTGCGAACACCGATAGGGAGCACTGACCATGTGTGTCTTTAGATGTTCCTGTAACAATTCCGTCGATGAGAAGATAATTTCACAGTATACACATTGGGGAAGAACATTTAAACTGTCATTTGTGATTTCCAAGTAATCAGATAGAACTATGGGGGCAGTGCTTTTACCATTTGCGTCGGATGTTTTGATACTGGTGACACCTGAGAATGAATCACTAGAAACTATCACATCATTTGCACTTCCATTCGTCATTAAAAGATTCTCTTCGTTAGAACGATCAACGGGCGCAGATCTTTTAGTGTCAGTCCGACTCGTCACTTCAGTACTAGGCAAAGGACCCTTGTCTAGGTTTTGGAGTGGGAGCGCTAATGCACTATCGGACAGTTCAAGACATCTATTGCCATTATTATTATTCAATGAATTAATTTTTGCATTGTTAGATATGCCCAGTTTCATTGTATTCCTGACATTATAGGAATCTGTGTCTGCGTTTATGTCATCACAGTTCATGGAATGCGCTTGAGGTGAAATTGTATTATCATTTACATTTCTGTCGTGCCATGACGCGTTGTCAGCAACCAATTCCTCTGTATTACTAAAATTTTGTTGATGTTTTCTGTTATTGCAAACACTACTATTGTCATCACTTGGAGTAGGATTAGACGGACAACCACACACCGTAGAATCAAGTATTGTATCTTTTCCTTGACACCCTACTATTGTGATTGGCGTTGAGTAGGTCTGTCTTCCATCGGAGTCAGAACGACGAAGTATGGTGTAATGAGGTTGGCTTTCTTGTACATGGGTGGGCGCCCTATCTTTTTCCTGTGAATTTTGATTGTATGCAAATTCTCCAGAAGACGTTGGTGTAAATAATGATCTAGGCTCATAAAGATGATAGGGTGCGTTTACAGGCAAACATGAAAATGTATTGATCTCGTGATCTGACGCCGACAAGTCCGTCTCTGATATGTACGGATTAACTCTGTAAGAATTTGTCGGTAAGTAAGAGGAATGGGGTACGACATCTCGTGTATTCAGGTCATAGTAATATTTCTTTCCTTCTAGTTCACAGTTCATGCTGAATTCAGAAGGATTCGCAATTGTAGAGACACAATGTGCAGTCTTGATTCTGGGCTCCTCTAACCTATTGGACCCTTTCTCTTGAATGCCAGGCAAAAGAACCGAATGATGCATCTGTGATTCTTTTCGGTGACCACTCATCAGATAACGTCCAGGCTGTTGTATCGGGTGTGATTGACTAATGAATAGTCTGCTTTCGTCCCAAATACTTCGTTCAGTGGTAGAAATGTGTGGATTGACCTCACCATCATTCCGTGATGTTCCAACTAATATTCTCACAGGTCGTATCCTAGAAGGATAGATGCTGTTATGCCTGTTCGAATTAAATTCTTTAGTAGAGTTTATCAAAGGTTGATTGTCAAATAGAATCTCACCACACGCATTGTTGAGCGCTAAATCTGCTTCTGAAATTGTACAAGTATTATACAGTCTTTCTGCTGGATTTGCGTCCTCAGTAGCACGAAGTAGATATTTTTCATTTCTTTTTGCACTGAGTAATTCAGTCTGGGGAGCATATGAATTATCTCTTTCACGCTGAATATGAAGCAACGTGGTATTTTTAAAAGCTGAAAGTTCTTGGTTATCTTTCCAGCCAACGTTAGATGATATCGTTTCGTTAATTGTGTCAGTCGAAGGATTCCTCTGTAAACCACTACTTATCCTTTCAGCCACAAATCCTTCTTCCACCGCAGAGGCCCCAAGAGATGGGCGCAAATTATCTTGCATTTCATTTATTCTGACATTAGACAGTTGTAGCCCAGAAAAACCTCCATTTTCTTGCACAGGACTAACCGAGTGATGGTTCAACATATTGATATATTCA
This sequence comes from Architeuthis dux, assembly GCA_006491835.1. Taxonomy (NCBI): domain Eukaryota; kingdom Metazoa; phylum Mollusca; class Cephalopoda; order Oegopsida; family Architeuthidae; genus Architeuthis; species Architeuthis dux. Next base: position 154,404 of record VCCN01001380.1, on the reverse strand, counting down.
AGGTTACGAGAAGCAGTCTGAAAATCTCTGTGTCGAGTATTAATAGTATCTGTAGATATCGTTACACTACGAAAATCCCTATCACAGCTGGGGCTTTGATTCGCTTCTGAAATATTATCATCCTTTAAAAAGCTGTCAGTAATTTTGTTACTGTTCGAAGATGCATGATATCCTTTCTCTTTTACATAATTGTTGTTTTGTAGTTGCTTATTGTAGTGATTTTCTGTCGTAGGTGTACAGCATTCACACCGTATATAACTACGACCCCGACTGGGAAGAAGCGAATGTTGCTGATCTAATTTGATATTCTTGTGACTGTGAACGCTATTAGATGTCAAAGAAGACGTCAGTGTGTATGCCGACCGTGATAATGATGACACTGATAAGGGATGAGTTGATGTCATTGACAAAGATAGTGGTGATGATACTGATGGGGATAAGGATGATGAAGAGGAAGATGTTGATAGTGGTGAAGAAGATGATAAGGGTAGTACTTGATTCGAGTTTTGGTTTGAGTTAACAATCAAATTCAATGGTTCTTCCGCTCTGTTTATTTCCATTGACAGATGCGTGTAATTTTTAGTTGACCTTTTATCATGAAGAGTAGACAGCGAATTAGGGAAACTACCTTGGACATCATTTACTTTGTCACTCTTTTTATCTAAAGAAAGGTGGCTTGAGGCCGAGTTGACAGTGCTGGATGTCACAATTGGCATCCAGGCTGCACTGTTTCCTGCTGTTCTAGGATGTGCGTGTTCTAAATATTTAGTTGGGTGTGGTAAACAGCAAACTTCATTGTTATATTGCAACTGCGACAAGGCTAAATGTGCTGAATTGTCTGTTCTATTAATGTTTGCATGGGAAAACGTTTTTCCAGTGTTTGATCTAAACGAATCTAAGTTTATGTCACTCCGACAAGAAACAGTAGATACAGGTTCCTTTGCAAAAGGTATAACCGATCTTCTCACCCATTCTTGCCGACCCAATGGGAGCGAGGTAGAATGAAGAATAGCAAGTGGTTGGCAATACTGATTATTCTGATGCAAATCAGACACCCCCAGTGTGGGAGGACTACAGAAGGTGGTTTTCTGGTGAGAAGGTAAATGATTATATGACCACTCTGGTACACGACAGGCTTCAATATTAAAAAATGGAACATCAGTGTTGAATTTTTCCTTCCTGAGTGACATATAGGGAGCGAGCGGACCATAGCGCACAATGTCTCGTGCTTGGTTGAGCAGTAGCAAAGGAGCATTTTGAAGAGGATGACATTTGGAAAGATGTTGGTCACTGCGAGGGAGATCTGAGTGTATACCTACCCGATCCATATCCATCAAAACCTGAAGTTGTTTCTACTTTTCGGTTATTGTATATATTCTGCGTTTATCCGTTTCAAGTCTCCTGCAACATTTGCATCAGTGTTTTCTTAAAATTCACTTTCACTTGAAATCAAATTGTTCGTATTTAGGTGTATTTTCTTAGTGTGAATAGAATCAGATCTTCGGGAGATCCCTTTAAAATTTATCTACAAAAATATATTGAAGATATGCTATTGCTGCTGCATTGGCCAAATGGCCTCATCATTGATGCTTAGAAGATTAGAATTTTAAAAAGCTTTGCATAAATCATAACAATGTACCAACAAGCAACGCAAGTGTTCAAGAATTTAATGTGTGTGTGTGTGTGTGTTTAACAAGAAGTGGATCCACCGTATGTAGCTGATGGAAGTACAACTTTATGTATGGGTTACATTACGTAAGTTGCCAGCAAGTATGGCCGGTAGTAGATATGGTACAAATAAAAGAAGGGTTGAGACAATCTTATTTGCATTACGGCTTGTAATATGATTCAAGCTGTGTTTATCTTTCATCTTCAGCACAAATATAAAGTTGGTGTTTGTAGTAAACATCGTTTACTTGAAGCAGCTTTCTAACAATAATTCTGATGTCCTCTTCGTTTTGGAAATGTACCTAGAAAAGAAAAAGAAGTATTTTATTTTATTGAATTTTCCCGCATTGTAACCAAGTTGTGCATAAATTCATTCTTTATATATTAAACTAACTGGCTGGGTTAATATTTTAAAGACTAAAGCTTTCAGACTTGTAACAAAAGTTTCCCTTTACTTTTGGCCCCTTAAAGGAGTGGGGGGGAAGTTTCACTTCCCTTTTGACCCCTTAAGGAGAAAAAAGGCTGCTTTCACTTTTGATCCCTTATAAAAATGAGAAGAACGGAAAGTAAGGGTCTAGTTTATCATTATAGTTACATTGTAAATAGAACCCCCCTAAAACCTTTTAAAACTGTTTTACTTACATTGAGCATGCATGCCAAATTTGGTTTGGCTGCGCCCATGTTTAGGTGGTTTCTATAGCGTGACAGACAAACACAGACGGACAGACAAACAGACATACGGACACATCTCATATATGCATATACATATACATAGCTATATGTGTTATGATTTGCGTATCCGGCCACCTGTGGCGGAAATGTAAATGACCTCGATCACCTTAGGAGATGGGGATATTGCATCAATGTTGTAAACAGGAAATGGTGACTGGTCATTGACACGTAGGCCTTAGAGAAACTATAAAAAGCAGACCCAAAAGAAATCATCCCTGCCTGGGAAGCGGACAGAAATCTCGACACTCAAAGAAGACAGACATCAGCGGAGCCGAAAGGCACGAAACCGATGTCCCTACCGTTCTCCTTGTCTTCTCTCTTCCACTCTTCACTATCCGGCCGACAAAGATGTATGTTATGTAATAAAAATATGTCCAGATATTTTTACAAGCAAGTCTTGAGTTTCTTTTATAGTGAAGTCCAGGGCACCCCGCTATACAACATACATCGATTTGGTGCTTTTGCGGACTTGTTACGCCGACAAGACGTATTTTGAAACAGCCTGGGGAACTGAAAAAAAGAATCCACGGACACATGAGGGTCACAGAAGGAAGAGGAAGAGAAGGAACGAATCACCAGACGTATAAATGAAAGATTAATTTGGAAAGAAAAAGGACAATTAAGGACAATCAAGGTATGTTTGAGGACACGTTTTGTGCCTGTGAGGCAACGAAAAAAAAGAAGATTTTCCTAAAAATAATGAAAAAAAGAACGAAGAAAAAAAAATCGAAAGACTTAACTGCTTGCACAATATGAAAAAAGATATAGACAATATACACGAAACACACAGAGAAAGAGAGAGGGGAACGAAAAAAGGAAAGAAATGTCTGGCCGACTGATAAAAAAAAAGTATTGGAAGAGAAGAGACATTTTTCACATGAACATTTTTTATTCTGTTTTGATATATTTCATGCTCCTTTTGTGCTGGCTAAAACTGTAATATTGTTAAAAAAAAGAAAAAAAGAAAGAAGATTGATTATGATTGTTGAAAATGTATTAGCATGTTACTATACTGCTGTATTCGAGTTTACAAAAATCTAGTTCACATCCAGAATATTGTTGAATTTTGAGTTGTCAAACAAACAGGGATCAAGTAGGCAGTATAGTATGACTGTGCTTTCTCTTTTAAAATCGTATCTATCTCATGTTTTTACACTTCACGTCAAAAAGGTGATGTGCTCTGGAAATACTGAGTTTGACCCTCGTATTCCATATTTTTTTTTACATAGTGCCTTGAAATTTAATAAGGAGAGCTTACTAATTATAACTTATAGGAATTTTGAAAACAAATAGGTTAAAGTTAGAATTAAATGTGGAAAGATGATGATGAACATTCTTTTCTGTTGTATTTTTAGACAGCGAATTTTTATAACAATAATTTAGCCTTGTAGCGATGAGGTTTTACCATTTTATTATCAGCGGAAGAGATCCCTAAGAGGAAAAGAGCAGGGTCCACAGATTGTTTTGTATTAATTGATGGAAAATGTGTTTTTTAAAAATGTGTTTTTAAAAACTGTTTTTTTATTGGTTTGGGCTCAGCATATCGAATGCTGGCCGTAATTTGATGCAAATAATTGTGGCACGAGGGACTCAATTGGTGCTTTCGCTATGGTTAACGGCTGGAGAATTCCTCCACACCTGGAAGGGGTCGTTGTAGGGGTAGATGTTAAGTCCCCGGATGTATGAGCAGGTCTAAGTCCCAAGAATTAATCATGAAACGGATTCATGCTGATGTGGGTTTGTTCATTTTCCATTATATCATTATGTTGAAGAGGAATGCTCTGTTATGTTTTTCAATGGGACCTTGCAGTTTTCGGAATTGTCTATTTTTGTTTTTTGGGATAATTGTGCAGTTTGTTTTATTCAGTGGTATTGTGTTTTGCAGTTATAATTGTCATTTTTGCTGATGAAGGTATAAAACTGTTTCAGGCTTCTGTGAATTATGAATTTGTATGTATAGATATGAGAACGTAAAATGATATTTTTTTTTAGAGCAAAAAGCAAATGAGATTAATTCACTAGTTTATAAATACAGGACAGTTAACGCACAGGACGAGTGGATGAAATGTAGATTTCGAATTTCAATATGAAAGAAGAGAGAGAAGGAGAAGAAGTCTCCGTCCTTAAAATTTAAAAAAAACGACAAAAAAAATTGAAAAATATAGATTTGTACTTCGTGGGTGTGTATGTGTGTGAAACATACGTATATTCTGGCCTGTATTGGCTCTTAGTGTGTGTGAATGCCAGATTGTTATGAATTTGATGTCAATCATAGTAAAACAGTGAAGGGAAATTTGTCTAGAGTAACGTTTTTATGAATGAAGTTAGATTACTATATGGATTTTCACAGTAAGAATTAATTTGGTTTTGCAGTGCAGTTTTCCCTTGGCGCTCAAGTTTACATATTCAAGGTCCATGAAGGTAATAATTAAAATTCGCTGAGGACTAGGATGTCCCTTGTTAGCGTGAAGAGATGTAATTCTTTTGGATAATCTTGGCTAAGGAGCCTGAAAAAGGAAATGATGACGAAATTCGTTTTGATGTCTTGCGAAATTAGGCAGAACCCTTAACGTGAAAAGAAAGGACCATGTTAATTGAGCGCTAGGTGAAATCTTTGCAGTTTGCATTTCAGAGAAGAGAGTTTCTAAATTAAAGGTGATTTAAAAATATAGAAATATATTCATTTCAGAGTTATATGTGAATATTGAAAGATGGTATGAAGTTGAATTAAAAATAAAATTGTGGTCTGTAACTTTCAACGCGTACTCCAATTGTAAGCCAGAACATTGGACAGGAAATGATGAGGTCCAACTGCATTGGAATAGCTGAATGGTTATATAATATAGAGTAACGATAACTACATAGAAATCATCCAAAACATATACGAAAATGGCACA
>VCCN01001380.1:110989-124000 GCA_006491835.1 Architeuthis dux | reverse complement strand
TTTCAAAGACCATAAATGCTACCTCATAGACATGGCCATAAATAAGAACGTGGCATCTGATAAAAATATCTCAGCAAAGGAATTTGAGAAACTCTCAAAATATAAAGATCTGGAAATTGAGACGACAATAATGTGTCACTTAGACACAACCACTATTCCAGTAGTAGTGGGAGCACTGGGAATGATTAAGAAAAAGACTGATACACACCTTAAAAAATCCCAGGAAACCCATCTTTAGCTGAGATACAAAAGATAGTGCTAATGGGCACCGCCTCACATACTCAGAAAAACTCTCTCAATTCAATAGTGAAACCCTTTTCTATCTTTTCTCACATGAACTCTGTATTTGTTAAGACTGTCTCTGCCCCCCTTCCCCCTTCTCTTTTATAGTATTTCAATTATATTGGCGTGTTTTTGATGGAAGGCAACCGAATGATATACGAAAAAGGAAAAAATTGAAATATTTTCCATGGCATTTCATTCATAATATCCAATGCGAAATAACCCAACATATTGTTAACACGTACACTGAATAAGTGGATAATATTCTGAATAGGGTCTGTATTTTAAGAATGCTTCCAGTTATATGAACTTGAAAATATAAACATCAAATATATTTTGATTTTACAAAGTATTTTGAATGGATCATTGATAACTACATGAAAAAAATACAAATGCAAAGTTCTAGACCTGTAATCATGCTGAATAAATAATAATTGGTACATGGTAAAAATACAAAAAATACATTATAACAAAGCTGACTGTCTTACACATCTAAAATGTTTAAATAGACTAAGAAAAAAGCTTTCTGATACGTATGAAAAAAAGATGACCAAAATATTACATCGGATAAATAATGAAGTACATAAATCACTTTCTGGCTACACAAATTCACACACTAACTCACTCTCAATATGCAACGGGGTGGAGGGGGAAAAGAGATCTGTAGATAAAGGAAACATATATATATATCATCATCATCATCATCATCATCATCATCATCATCATCATCATCAGCCGTTATAAGTCCACTGCTGGACAAAAGCCTTTCCCATCTCCTTCCATGACAGCCTATCTTGTGCTAGCCTCTGCCAAGTCTTACCGGCAAACTTTTCTATCTCGTCCCTCCATCTTGTGTCTGGCCTTTTCCAACTTCTTTTACTGTCCCATAGACACCAATCGGTCCCCCATCTATTGTCATCTCTTCTTGCTAGGTGACCGGTCCACTCTAGTCCTTTCTCTGATCCATGATGATCTTTTTCTATCTCTTAGAGTTATCCCTAGCATTGGTCTTTCCATGGCTCTCTGTGCTATTCTTAGTTGGTTTTCAGCTCGTTTGGTTAATTTCCATGTTTCGCATCAATAAGTCATGGCTAGTTGTATACTTTACGCTTTAGGCACATTGGCTAGGTCCTCTTCAGAATGTCTCTATTCACACCAAATGCTTTCCAACCTATAGTTATGCGTCGTTTTATTTCGCAGTCATGGTCTTTCTCTAGCTTTAGCTAGGTAGATGTATTCATCGACCTCTTCTAGATTCTCGCCTTCTATCTTTATGACCTTTTTGGGGACCTTATCGTTAAACATTACTTTTGTCTTTGTTCTGTTCGTCTTTAAACCTACCTTTTTACTTTCCCTATTTAGATCGGATAGCATATTTTGTAATTCTTCGGATACTTCCGACGTCATAGGAATGTCATCTGCAAATCTTAAGTTGCTTAGGTATTCTCCATTTATGTTTATTCCCATTCCCTCCCAGTCAGTCTTCCGAAAGATGCTTTCTAGGCTCGCTGTGAATAGTTTAGGTGATATTGTATCCCATTGTCTTGCTCCTTTTGCTATCTTTAGCATGTTCTACCGAGTGAAATGCTTTCTCATAATCTACAAAGGCCAAACAGAGTGGTTTGTTGTATTTAGGGATGTCTTTGTGCAAGATTTCTCCTGCACCTTCTAGAAGATCTGTCGTTATACCATCCTCGCCTGGGGCTTTACCGAGTTTCATGTTTCATAGTGCCTCTACCGTTATCGCTAGTATCTATAGGTTTAGTAGTTCGTAGTTTGTGGTATGTTTATCTTTGTAGCGTACACATTTTCATAGTATTCCTCAGTTACTTTAGTCAGTTCGTCTCTGTTTTTGATAAGTTTGCCATTTTTATCCTTTAGTGCAAGCATTTGTTGCTTGCTGGTATGGTCTGCGTATCGGGCTTGTTTTAAACTCTTCCCCTTTCTGATAGCCTCTACTATTCTCTTAGTGTTTTCCTTTCTTTTGTTCTCTTCTCGTTTGTTTATTTATTAGTTTGTTAAGATCTTCTTTTTTGTTTTCGTCTTCTTTAGTCTTTATCTTCATACGAACATTAAAACTAATCAAACAGAGGATAACTCTGTTTGATTAGTTTTAATGTTCGTTTAGAGTATTTCACTGTGTTATTGTTTACGTTTGAATTGCCTACCATCTCTGCTGCTTCCTTAATTATATTTGCCAGGTTATTACTCTTTTCCTCTATGACACTGTCTGTATTCCACAAGGCCTGACATCTGTTCTCTATCGCCACTCTGAAGTTGCTAATGTTCTCTATCTCTATCTTATTGGGGCATCTCTTCTTAAGGATCATTTTATTCCTTTCGATTTTAAAGTTAAATTTAGTTACCATTCTATGGTTGCTGCCTCTATCTACTTTGTTTATAACGGTAACGTCTTTAATGTTCCAGATCTTGTCAGTTAGTATGAAGTCGATTTCGTTTTTAGTTGTGCCACTTGGGCTTTTCCAGGTCCATTTCAGACTTTCCAGGTTTTGGAAGAATGTATTAGTTATCTTTAAATTGTATCTCTCTGCGAGGTTTACTAGCATGTCACCTCTCTCATTCCTCTGTCCTATTCATATTTCCCTACACTGGATTCCCCAACCTTTCCTTTACCTATCTGTTGATCCATTATCTTACTGATGTCGTCATAAAGAATTTCAATTTCCTGTTCAGTGCTTGCTGAAGTGGGCGCATAGACCCGGATTACCTTTAGTGTGTATCTTTTTCTAAGTCTGACTACTATCCGGGCTGATATGCTGTCAAAACCCATGACTTTGCCTGCAATGTTATTGTTAACTAGGAATCCTACGCCGCTGAATTTCTTATCATCACTCCCTTTATAATAGAATAGGTGGTTACTTACCTGTAGTTTTAGGAGGCTCTCACCTTTTCTGTGGGTTTCACTTAAACCTACTATGTGCCAGTCAATGTTGTACAATTCCATTTGCAGTTGGTCTAGTCTATGGTCCCAGCTATGCCACGGGCATTGTAGGTGTAGATCTTCATGTTGTTTAATTTGTGTAATGTCCAATTACCCACAGGCACACGAAGCAGTGCGGTTGGACCTTTAGTAGGCGATGATCCAACAGGAACGCTACGATATTTATGTGGTTGTGCTGTCATATTGGATTTGGGAAGGTGTTGGCTAGTTTAGCTCACCCGTTGCCAGTGTTTCCTGGTGAGCATTTCGATTGGTGACACCTTATTCGGTATATTCGGTGGGGCCCTATATATCTACAGGGGGTCTCTTTGGTCCACTCCGTTTTCGACGGTACCCCATATATCTATGGAGCATTCCCCATCCGCCACCTGGGGACGTGTAGAGTAGCAGAGAGATCATGCCCCCTCCAGTTTTCAGTTAGTTGAATGTTAGTGTTTTTGTTCATTCGTCTCCCTTACGTTTTTAAGCCTGGACTTATTAAAGACAATACAGGGTGGAATTTAATAAAATGCTTTGTTACTTACATCTTTCACCTTTCGAGATGACAGTTAAGTTAAAAGTCTGTTTGAACTTCTATTTGTAAAAAGTGAGTGCTGTTAATCTAATTCTAAATTTCCCGTCCCTTTGATAAGATACGATTCACTACTTGTTGGAGGGTGTGTGGGTATTTATAACCCCAAGGCGTCAGAGAAATACGAAGATTAATTTGATGAGTTTTCAAAATGTTAACTTCAGATACGAACAAAAACAGAAATAATTTGCTAATGTGTGTTCCATATTTTTTCGAAAAATGCAGCAAAAAGCTAGCTCTAAGATTACAGAAATAGTAAATAAACCAATTATCCACTTCAATTATTGTTTGCTAGTTCATAGGTGTATAATAGACCGAGTATCGATTTCAATTTGATAAAAGAATTTGAAAAAACCTTGACTTCTCGTTATATTTATCTACGCGCATGGTTGGTTTTTTAAATACATGATTTATCTATAACTACAAATAATGTCGATTTCGTTGGGACTTGTCTTCCTTGGTCTCATTTTCACAAAGAGACCCAGGAAAGGTCTACTTCCATAACCGAGTCTTATTTAAATAGGAATGGGTACTTGAATTGAGCAGGAAACATTAACCAGCATTAATGGAGATGACGAAGATGTGTAACTACAAATCAAAATTTACAACTCTTCATTATTGATAGTTCTGTTTGTTAATTGATTACAAAAACCTTAAGTGAAACCTTTATATAATGCATTCACATAAATATAAAGCATTTATTCAGCTTGTTCAAGTTCACTCGATTCTAAGGTAAATTTGATTTTGCGCTTGGTTTTGACGGAATCTTAAACAGTCATAGAGGTACTTTATGAGGATAGGAGAACAGAAACAGAAGTACGAACCCCATCAACCTTTACGTCTAAACAAACAACCAGCGTTGTATCAGAAAACCCAAATGCCTATATCAAGTTATTGACAGAACCGAACCAGTTGTTGCACTATGACGCAGTGTCCGACTCGGCATTTTGCTTTACCTGTATTAAAACATGATTTCGTCGACAAAACGCGAAGTTGCTTTCACTGAGACAGGTTTCCAGAATTGGAAAAAAACATTGGCAAAAGACAAAGGAATCCACAAACATGAATCGTCAGAGTGTCACAGAGAAGCTATTGCTTAATGACATCTTGAGCAACGTAACGATGGTGCTTATGATCTGTTCTGGGATCGAGTATTGAAAACAAAAGAGAGATCAATGTTGATGATGCAACACTACCTCGCAGAAGGAGGCTAAGTTATCACCAGATCTACTTTCAGGAACTTGATACAGAACATAATTGTATCGACTAGAGATTTGACCAGCCAGATTTCCGAAAATACGTCTTTTTACAGGAGATATTCGTTAAAGCAATCAGTAATCAGCCATGGGAAAACGACTTAAGAGAGGTGATGATATCGACTGGCACAGCTGTCACTTTTGCTTTCAAATTTGCAGAGACTTTTAAATTTGAATTGACACAATTCACTATTTATGATCTGGTTAAGTTGTTTTAGAGACGTCAAGAAAAATTTGCAATGTCGGAGGTGATTAAAGCTGCAAAGATTCTTCTTGTACTGCCAGCAACCAATGCTATCAGTGACAGATCTCTCTCCCTCATAAAACGAGTAAAAACATGCTTGAGGTATATGACAACGAATAGCAGAATAAACCAGCTTTGTGTACAGAAAGAAAGAGTTGACAATATAAGCTTGATGTTGATGTTGCAAAAAGTAGCGCAGAAAGGCACACAGGTATAGGTCACAGAAGAACGATTTAAAGAAGAGAGCAATTTCTGCTTTTTACGGTCAGGTCAATTATTTTCTAATTTTTAAATCGCTAATTTTTGAATCGAAATGTCTTTGCTCGAGTGAATGGCACGGGGAAAGTAAAACTAGAAGAAATTGCTGTAAATGAATATAACAAACTCAGTTATAATCTTTCAGTCAATATGATCTATGGATGACTTGAAAAATACATTGATTTCTGCTAGATTTTGGTGCTCTATTTTCAAAATTTCCCATAGCAGTCTTTTGTTCATAATTACCTTCATCAATTAGATATCTGAATATTGAATAGTGCACTTTTTACAATAGGGGTGTTTCCAAGCGATCTAAAGAGCGTAGTCTAAAAAAGATTTATGAATTTCGTTCCGACGGCTCTGAAGTGTATTCTATAATTTTTGAGAATTAAAGAAATGACATGTTAACTGTAAAGTTATGTTCAACATTCAGATAAGAAAATCACTGGCTTTAGTATAATCATGAGATTTTCTTACTTTTCATCTTATTGACTTTTTAAAAAGGTAATTGGATTTATCCTTCCTCGCTCTAACACGCATCCCCTTTCTATTTGCCATGCTCTCTGTCTTATCCTTCTTCGCTCTGTCACGCAACACCTTTTCCGCAGACCTACTCTCTGTCTAATCCTTCCCCGCTCTAACACGCACCCCTTTCTATCTGCCGTGCTCTCTGTCTCATCCTTTATTACTCTGTCATGCAACACCCTTTTCTCTGCCATGCTCTCCGCCTTATCCTTCCTCGCTCTAACACGCACCCTCTTTCTATCTGTCATGCTCTCTGTCATCCTTCATCCTGCTGTCATGCAACTCCTTTTTCTCTGCCCTGGTCTCCATCTTATCCGTCCTCGTTTTAACACGCACCCTTACCCTTCTTCACTCTGTCATGCAACAGCCTTTTCTCTGTTTTGCACTCAGTCGTATCCTTCTTCTCTCTAACATGCATCCCATTTTCATCTGTCATGCTCCCTGTCTAATCCTTCCTCGCTCTCACACAATCCGTTTCTATCTGCAATGCCCCCTGTCTTATTCATATTCGCACTGTCATGCAACACCTTTTCGCTGCCTGCTTTCTGGCTCGCCCTAACATACATCCCCGTTCTATCTGCCATGCTTTCTCTGTCTTGCTCTCCGTCTTATCTTTTTTCGCACCAACACGCATCGCCTTTCTATCTGCCAGGCTCTCTGTCTTATCCTTCTTCACTCTGTCATGCAACACATTTCTATCTGCCATGCCCTCCGTCTTATCCTTCTTCACTCTGTCATGCAACAACATTTTCTCTGACCTGCTCTAACACCATCCCCTTTCTATCTACCATGCTCTCTGTCTTATCCTTCTTCGTACTGTCATGCAACACTTCTTCGTCTCACCGCACACCGTCGTATCCTTCCTCACTCTAATACGCATCCTCTTTCTATCTGCAATGCTCTCTGTCTTATCCTTCTTCAAACTGTCATGCAACACCCTTTTTTCTGCTTGGCTGCCATGCTCTCTGTCTTATCCTTCCTCACTCTGTCATGCCCTGCTCTAACATGCATCCTCTTTCTATCGCTCTGCTCTCTGCCCTGCTCTAACATGCATCCTCTTTCTATCGGCCATGCTCTCTGTCTTATCCTTCTCCACCCTGACATGTAACACCATTTTCCCTGTCATGCTCTAACATCTTTCATTTCGACCGCCATGCCCTCTGTCTTAACCTTCTTCCCTCTGTCATGCAACACAATATTTGCTCTGACCTACTCTAACACGCATCCCCATTCTATCTGCAGTGTCCTCTGTCTTATCATTCTTCGCACTGTCATGCAATATTTCTTCACTGCCCTGATCTCCGTCGTATCCCCTTTCTATATGCAGTGCCCTCTGTCTTATCATTCTTCGCGCTGTCATGCAATATTTCTTCACTGCCCTGATCTCCGTCGTATCCTTCCCCGCTCTAACACGCACCCCTTTCTATCTGCCGTGCTCTCTGTCTCATCCTTTATTACTCTGTCATGCAACACCCTTTTCTATGCCATGCTCTCCGCCTTATCCTTCCTCGCTCTAACACGCACCCTCTTTCTATCTGCCATGCTCTCTGTCATCCTTCATCCTGCTGTCATACAACTCCTTTTTCTCTGCCCTGGTCTCCATCTTATCCGTCCTCGTTTTAACACGCACCCTTACCCTTCTTCACTCTGTCATGCAACAGCCTTTTCTCTGTTTTGCACTCAGTCGTATCCTTCTTCTCTCTAACATGCATCCCATTTTCATCTGTCATGCTCCCTGTCTTATCCGTCTTCACTCTGTCATCCAACACGGTTTTCTCTGCCGTGCTCTCTCTCTTATCCTTCCGCGCTCTTACACGCATCCCCATTCTTCTTCTGCAATGTTCTCTGTCTTATCCTTCTTCGCTCTGTAATGCAACACGTTTCTATCTGTCCTGCTCTCCGTCTTATCCTTCCTCTCTCTAACACGCATGCCATTTCTATCTGCCATACTCTCTGTCTTATCGTTCTTCGCTCTGTTATGCAACACCTTTTCCTCTGCCCTGCTCTCCGTCGTATCCTTCCTCGCTCTAACACGCATCCTCTTTCTATCTGCCATGCTCTCTGTCTTATTCTTCTTCACCCTGTCATGAAACACATTTTTCCCTGTCCTGCTCTAACAACGCACTCCTTTCTATCTGCCATGCTCTCTGCCTTATTCTTCTTTACTCTGCCAGGCAACAACCTTTTCTCTGTCTTGCTCACCGTCTTAACCTACCATGCTCGAACACGCATCCCTTTTCAATCTGCCATGCTCTCAGCCCTATCCTTCTTAACTCTGTCATGAAAAACCCTTTTCTCTGACCTGCTCTAACACGCACCCTCTTTCTATCTGCCTGCTCTTTGTCTTATCCTTCCTCCTGCTGTCATGCAACTTTTTCTCTGCCCTGCTCTAACACGCACAACCTCTCTATCTGCCACCTTTCTTATCCTTCTTCGCTCTGTTATGCAACACCCTTTCCTCTGCCGTGCTCTCCATCTTACCCGTCCTCGCCTTAACACCCTCCCTTTCTATCTGCCATGCTCTCCGTCTTATCCTTCCTCCTGCTGTCATGCAACTCCTTTTTCTCGGTCCTGTTCACCGTCTCATCCTTCCTAACTCAGTCCAGATACTCTCTTTCCCCAGCCCTGATTCCTGTCATAGCCTTCCTCCTTTTGTCATGCAATCCCTTTTCTCTGCCATGCTTTCTCACTCTGTCAAGGAATCGTTTTTCTCTTACTGACTTCTGCCATGCAATACCCTTTTTCTCACGTACTGTTTGTCCTATCCTTCCTAGCTCTGTCACGGAACTGCCTTTTCTCTGCCCTTCTATCTGTCGCATCCTTTCTCGCTCTGGCACTTTTGCTCTGCCCTGCTCTCTGTCTATATCCCCTCTGTGTTATCTCTCCTCGGTCTGACGCGCAAAGCCCTTTACCCTGTCCTGCTATCTGTCTTCTCCTTTTCTCTACTCTGCTCTCTGTCTTATCCCTGTTCGCCCTGACACGCAATCCCCCTTGCTCTACCCTGCTCTCTGTCTTATCCTCTCTATTGTATTCTATCTGCTCAATCCTGTTCTTTGTCTTATCCTTCCTCGTTCTTTACCCTGTCCTGCTATCTGTCTTCTCCTTTTCTCTACCCTGCTCTCTGTCTTATCCCCTTTCGCTCTGACACCCACCCTCCTTTCTCTTCCCTGCTCTTTGTCTTATCCTCTCTATTGTATTCTATCTGCTCAATCCTGTTCTTTGTCTTATCCTTCCTCGTTCTAACACGCATTCCCTTTCTATCTGCCCTGTCTTCCCCTTCTCTGTTTTCTCCTTCCTACTTCTGTGATGCAACCCCCTTTCTCGGCCGTGCTCTCTGCATTATCCTTTCTCGCTTTGTAACAAAACCCCTTTTCTTTGTCCTGATCCCTGTCTTATATACGACCTGTCTATCATCTTTAGTAGCATCTCCTTTGTTTCAGCTTAATTCTAAAACCCTTTTCACCTATTCTTCCCTTTCTCTCTTTTTCCTGGAATTACTTGCATAAAATACAGTTCACTTCTCTTCACTCTTCCCTTTTCCCCCCGAATATATCTTCTCTTTTTCCATGAACCCCCCCTCTCTTAATATTTTCTTTTAATAAATATCTTCCATTTTCTGTTTGTAATTTTCTCTTCTTACTCCCCCATTTTGATTTGTATCGTATCTTGTTCTCTTTTTCTCTCTGATAGTATTTGTATCTTTTCTTTTTCTCTGGTAGTCTTTGTATCTTCTTATATACCAATCTCTTCAACTCGATGGTTACATTTTCTCTCATTCTTTAGATATCAATCTCGCTTGCAAACTGTAAATAAATTAACTCCATATCAGACAGCGACAGTACCAAGCTAACATTAATTCTAAGATAAAGCTGTTTACTCCGCAACACACACAAATTACGTAACCACACTATATCTTCGTCCTTAACCTAATTTAACTAGGTGCGCTTGCTGTTCTCTTGGTCTGTTATCGAATGCAAGTCGGTCAGTGTACAGATAGCTGCAGACAGCAACACCATCTACTTAAAAAACAAAAAAAACAAAATGTATAAGGTTAAGCTGCAGACGATGCAAGTTTTGCTTGCACGATGTTTTTGCCCGCTGCAAAGCTGCATTGGCAGGATAGGGAAAGAGCGGGTGGTTTGGAGGATAGATGCTGCCTAAAGGAAGAAAACATGGTGGAGAATAATTGCAAGTATGTAACGAAAGAAAAGGAGGAAGAGAGAATGAGATGAGAAGCAGGCAGAGAAGGAGTTCGACAAGAAAACTGATTGTGAGAACGCGGGAGAAGTTTTCATCGTGTTTCATCATCGTGCCTTGCAATACATATATAGTCAATGGCAATAGATGCAAAACTCAAATACAAAATCAAGCCAACGTTATGTACAAAAGCACAGAAAAGGAGGGGAAGAAATGGAGGGAGGAGTTTAAAAGAAAGACTATGCACATGCATGTGCATTTTAGTTATGAACTGATAAGTTCTCTAAGCGCCACCTTGTTGAAAAAGCGATTTAAAAGTGTTCTCAATGTATCATTAATCTTCATACTAATTTTGGCTATTTTCATCCTTTTTCCTTTTCTCTCTTCTTGTTTAAATTTATATTCTGATACACAAATATCCACATATAATGAAATTGTTTTTTTACAATGTTCTTATACTCGTAAACGACCTTTTCAATTTTAGCTACCAATGCCAATTCGAAAGGAGAATATTTTCAGATAAATTGGTTAGGATTTCTCTCTAAATAATTTTATCATACACTATTTTAATTATTTTAAGAAAGTAAAATGGATTATTTTAATAAATTTCCTACAACAAAATACATTCCTTGTCAGCAGAAATAACAGCACGGATTCACTTTTTCTGTTTCTGTCTAATAATCGCGAATACTGAGGAGAGTACTGGAAATATGAGATTTAAGACCTCCAGTCGTCAGCCTTCAATCTTCAGCATCTGGTGAGAAAGTCCAAACCACATCACTGCTGCGGACTGCGGGAATACTGAGAGGAGGGCTGAAGACTTGAGGAGACTTGCTGTCACTCAGTCTCCAGCGTTGACCACCAGACAGTGAAGATATTATGCGAAGCGCTCGAGACGACAACGACTGAAAAAGGTAGCAAACGATGGAGTAGCAAGGGAGACAACAAGGAAGGAAAAATGGGAACAGAAGAAGCTAACCGGGTGATTCAAAAGAAAAATAGTGAACCAGTGAATGTAGTAAACTAGCCCAGAAGGAGTACAAGAACAGGCACGACATGGTAGCAACTGTTATACCCTGGGAACTATGCAAACGGCTAGGATTCACCCATGTAGACAAATGGTACCGGCACAAACCAGTGACTTCCCTGCAAAGTAGAAGCCACAAATTACTATGGGATTTCGACATCCAAACAAAAAGACCAGATCTGGTAATTGTGGACAAAGGAAAGAGAACCTGCCAATAGACATAGACATGAACATGAAGGAGGATGAAAATACCAGACTTGTCCCGGAAACTGAGAAACGTGGAAAATGAAGGTCAGAGTGCGAATAATAGTAGGCGCACAGTTAGAACAGTGCCAAAACATTGAAGTCAAGATTAGAGAAGTTGGAGATAAGAGGAAGGATTGGGAGGATGCATACCACATCATTACTGCTGGCTGCAAGAATACTTAGGAGGGTACTGGAAATATGAGACTAACGACCTCCAGTCGTCAGCAAATGGCTTAACAGCTAGAATGAAAATGGCATAAGTGTTAGAAAAGTGGAGGAAGGTTGGGATAGTACAAACTACAGCGCTGAGAGGAAGGATGGAGACTTCTGTGGTCCACGGGAATGCTGATGGGAGGGCTAGAGACTTAAGGAGACTTAAGGAGTCTGCAGCGATTACCACCAGGCATCTGGTGTGAACATAAACAAATAATGCGTTAAAAAAGTCGCCAGATGCTGCCGGACACAAACTAATGGACCGCTTTAGCATAAACTTATATTGTAAATTGAAGCTTGTGTGTGTGTGGGGGGGTGTATTAAAAAACAAAACACTTGTTTTTCTAGACATAATAAAGAGTAAATAATTAATTTAGCTATATTAGTGCGGTCTGTATGCGATACACAAACATAGATAGCAAGCCAGCGAAACCCACTTAGAAACTGAAGAAAACCTATGTGACAGTTTTGGAAACAGTTTTGATTAACGGTTTCGAAACGAGAAGCTTAAATAGGAATAAAAACACTGCATGACCATTTCAAGAGACAGACAAAATGAACATGATATGGGTATTGTTTCAAAGAGGACATTTGAAAAGGGAAACTGAACCTCTATAAAATGTGACCCAGAATAATAGTAAATCATAGTAAATGTCGACTACGCAGATATAGAGATGAGACCGAATGCAGCAAATTAGCTTAGGAGTACAAAACTGGTGGGAAAGGTGATCCAGTGGGAACTGTGCAAACGTCTGGCATTTGACCATCTAGACCGATGTCATATGAACAATCCAGAAGATGTGCTAGATAATTAAAAAAAAAAGAATTCTCTGGGACTTTGAAATTCAAACGAATCACTAGGCTAGAAGATTAGATCTAGTAATTGTAAAAAAGGAAGAGTAAATACGTCAGATGGTGAATGTCGCTGTTCCAGCAAGCTACAGAATAAAACTGAATTAAAGTGAAAAGATGGAAACATATCTAGCCAAAAGACAATATATAGTCATCATAACTGAAGATAATGGATGTGGCTATTCCAACGGAAGAGCTGGATATATAGCAGGACATTGCCAGATAACTGACAAATATGGAATATAAAAGTAACAATCGTCACCCATAATTACTGGAACGCTGGGAACGGTCTCGAAGACCCTTGCAAAAAGAGTTGAAGAACCGAAAATCCGAGGAAGAATTATAGTTATTCAGAAAACAGCCATGGACAATTATTAT